>CAKNYM010045187.1:0-25824 GCA_932195095.1 Andricus curvator | reverse complement strand
GAGGCATGAAAACACGCCATTTTTATGATTGCGTTCTGAAAAAAAAAATATATATATATATATATATATATATATATATAAACCGGTGCGACCGGCACTGCCGTGTGGCACCACTTATATTATATATCTCAAAAGCAGTTCAAACAAAAACAACGAAACATTAATTGCCAATTATTATATAAACAACAATAATATTATTACCTTAAAATTAAGCAACAATCCATCATTGTAAATATAGATAGTGACTCCATTCTCTACAATCTTTTTCCCTACCACTAAATATCTTCTTTAAAAAAATGTCTTTCGCACATGCCGTGTCCGGTTTTTACTACAAAATTTTCCCTTGGGATTGTTTTATGCCAGGCTTTTAGATTTTCTTCACGTTTTGGCATGTGAAAGAAATTAAATTTTTCGGAGCAGCTGTCATAACCTGACTTACATACAGGGGTAATACACCGCGTTCCACCCATTTTAGTTATTTCAGTACTAAATTTTCTATTAATAATATTTTAAAAATTTTACACTTTGATTTGTAACACAGAAAGTCGATTGTCATTGCGCAAAATGTCGATCAAATTAATTTTTCTCTAATTTTGCCTATGCTTGCCATGTAAAAACAGGCTGGAAAGAGTCCCAGCGCCATCTGCGCTGCACGCTTCACTTGACCGTACTACTGAACTAACGTCGTTGCAGGGGGCTGCTCAGAATCAAGTTTTTGTCCGTAATTTCCTTTAAAAGTGTGAAAAAGTTTACAAATTATAGCGTGGTGCCCTGTAAGAAGGTATGCATTGACATGGATTAAAATGATTTTAAATGTGACAAAAAATGACATTCGTTTGATTCCAAAGTGTTGTAAATTTGGTCGTGGGAGGAATTGCTCAAGATTGACTTGTATGCACTTTGAGTCAAATAGAATTGTTCTAGATTAAAATGTTGACAGTTATACTTTACGGAAGGAATTAAATTGACGTCAACATTCGTCCTCGCTTCACAGCATTAAATAGGATTAACTTGTCTTCAGAATCTGCCCACTTCCACATAATTAAAATGTATTTATTTATTGACAGTAATCATCTTGTGATTAAACAGCATTGAAGTGAGACGAAAATAGTTGAAGTTCATATGAATTAAAACGTTAGCGGCAGCAAACGACATTCATTTGGATTGAAAATGTTGGGAATTTGCACATATTTAAAATAATTTCAGTCTATTTCAATGCACTCCTTCTTACCGGGTAGCAAAATGTTAAGAACAAAATTATTTCCCAATATTAACAATCATTTACAATTGAAATTTTCTCTTTAATTAATCATTTTTAGAAAAATTAAGAAATAAATGTGGTCCTAAAATAATAGCATATTGTGCACACAGGCAGCGAAGCAGACTCCCCAAGCTGCAATGTATTTGCCTGCATTAGAGTTTGGCTAAGAGTTTTACAGAAAAAAAAGGCCGATGGCGCTAATTTTGCGCACACACAAACACATTTTTAAGTCGGTGAGAGACTACACATGTGTAGTAATGTGCTTATGTGTGTCAAACCAAAATTCAAAATAAAATAAAATACTTAAAATATTATTTATAAATACTTTATTTAAAGGTGAAACATTTCAAAAGTGGATTTTTATGGAAGAAAGTATTTTTGGCATCTAAAATCTTAATGAAATTGAAAATAATTGAATGGAATCAAATGAAATGTTGCAGTATTTATTTCTCTATCCTCTATAATCTATAATCTTTAACCCTTGTTTTTTAAATAATTTAAATTATAATGAAAATAATTATTATATACATTTGAGTGATAATTTTCAATTTCATTTCAGAGATCAATCAAAATTCGTTTCTTGAGAAAGAAGACAGAATAGTATATTACGACCCATGGCCAGAAAGTTGCATTTCCGGGCGTGTGTGATATGAAGGCCGAGGCGAATCCAAGGCGTCATATCACGCACGCCAGGGCATCCAATGTTTCTGGCCGTGCGTCGTATACTATTTCTCTTGATCCCCAGCCGAAAGTACGTTTAATAATTAATGTTAATTGATAAAATGCATTGTCGGCTGCTAACTGGGATGCTTTTCCTTTTGTGGCCTGCATCAGCACGCGCGCCACCTCGCGTAGAGCTGCTGCTGCTCTCGGTCAGCTGAGTGAATGCATGGGATTCGGTCGCCCGCCCGACTTTTGCAAAGCCGAGGCGAAGCCGAGGTTTTGATGGTCGGGGCGGGTATCAAAAACACATCTTTTTTATTTTTTCGTAATACTTCTTCCTCGTCCGCAGAACCTTCAGATGTGGAGACCATTTTTGAGGTTGTGCCGTCTTTTTATGCACAAAAATCGCAATAAGGTTAAACGATCAGTTTTGAGTTTGAACACACCGACGCTATCTTTTTTTTTCACCTGCCAAGATTATTATTTTTCAGAGGCTAAGTACACAATAACACAATACTGAGCATTGCTACGTAGGTTGCTACGTCAGCGAGCCACAAAAATCTCGCAGCCAATCAGAGATTGCGTTAACTCTAGCAGGCCGCAAAAGCCACTGTTCCCGGACAGAAATGCGGCCGGGAAGACGTACTTTCGGCTAGGGGACAAAGAAAAAAGCCTTTCAGGATCCAATCCGAAAATGTTCCACTTAGAATATTAATACTTTTAAACTTTTGAATTGCTTTTCTAAAATTTAATTTAATTCTTTTTGAATTGAAATAGAATTCCCTTGAGTTTACTTAAATTAATTTGAATTTACTCAGATTCCAGTGAAAATAAACCAAAATAAACTCGAATGATTCAAATATACCCATATTCTAATTGCTCCTTATTTAAATACAATTTATTGGTACAATTATTTATAATTTATGATTTATTTAATTTATCAAATGTATCAATTTTTCGTAGTGTTTTCTTCAGATTTAGCCTTATTTTAAAGTAATCGCTAATTATTTATTGGGATATATTTAAGAAATTACGTAAGATTAGTGGTAAAAAATAATTCAACCCTGAAAACTTAAAAAAATTATTCACAATATTAAGTTGTACTAAACGAAAGAAATACAATAAAATGGACATTTTTTAAAAGTAAAGCAATATTATTTATTTGTTTTGTGCACGTTTTTTCTTAGCAAGTACTACAACTTTTATATCACAGCCTTTTCGATTTAAAGAACTTTATATTTTCGCAGGGTTGATTCGATTTGAACTTTTTTCAGCTTTATTTTCTCGATATCTTTGACGAGCAGTGAAACTAATATAAAATTGATTTATATTCCTAAATCATTCAAAAAACCAGGATTGAAAATTATAGGTTATAGAGGTTAGGGAAATACATGCATCACAATTTCATTTAATTCTAGTCAATTATTTTTACTTTCTTTCAACTTTTAGATGTAGAAAATACTTTCTTCCATAAAAATCCACTTGCAAAATGTTTCACCTTTAAATAACGTATTTTTAATAATTTTTTAAAGTACTTATTTTCATTTATTTTAAATTTTGGTTGGATACATAAGCACATTACTACACATGTATAGTATCTCCCCGACTTAAAAATGTGTTCTTGTGTGTGCAAAACTAGCACTATCGGCCCTTTTTTCTGCCAAACTCTTAGCCAAACTTTAAAGCAGGCAAATAAATTGCAGCTTGGGAAGCCTGCAGCGAAGTAGTCGTTTTACGGCCGACCGTGAGTTTTTGCAAACCAGCGAGACCGTAAAACGACTTCAGTGCATCGGTTGAAACCAGGCCCCCCTAAACTGCAATGCATTTGATCGTGACAAAGTTTCGTGTAGATAGTGCAGTTCTTCATCACTGATAGTGCTACAATACGGTACTTATGTTCTTTTGTTAAATTTTTCTAACAGGATCTAAGTGGATACAATTAGGTTTTCTTTTACTTGAAATATTATTAAGTACAAAATTGTTTTTCTAACAGGTTCTATTAGGTATTTTATTGGACCTTCGGAACAAAATTACCCGGATTAAAATTCGAAGCGATGTGTTTTAAGTATATCTATTAGGTACTGTACTATATGGGAAGCTAACGGTAAATGAACATCTACAATTATGGTTAGAATGTATGATTTAATAATCGTCGCAGTTCGAGTGTGTACATCGGAACGAGACTTAGCTTGGACTGCCAGACTGGCTGGACTCTTTTGGTTAACGTATATACTATATAGATGGCGCATACATCACATCTCTCTCTTATAATTTTAGAAACATCAAGACAAAATTAACTTACACTAAACAGTTTCTTACAGGTTTAATTTAGTTACCGGTTTACGCACACTACTAGGCTTACGCGAAGAATTTGGAGCTCCAAAGTTCTCGCTGCCAACCTCAACCCTGTCCTCCACACTATTTGGGCTTGAAAGTACTATGTCAACTGGTTTTACTGCTTCAATATTTCTGACAATCTGCTTAGTTGGTTGTCATAACTGAGGAGCTCTTTGATCATAATAACCTGTTTCAATCAGTAATGATTCAGCCTCCAACCGCTCCTCATTCGACCCTGAAATGCTTTTAGTTAAATTGTCTAACAATTTATCGAGATATCTTTTGAAAATTACCCCGCTTTCGGTTTGAATAGAGTTCCTCTAGGGAGAGTTGTGTCACGTTACCCCCTCCACTAGCCGACGCGAAACCGGAATCGGAAATACGTAGCGAAGCGCGAAACATTTAAAGTATTCTAGATGTCTCACTCTGCAAAACTTTAATAAAAAAGCCAAAAACAAAAAAGAAGCAAAACTTTAAGAAAAGGTTATGTGTCATATATTTTCATGCAGTGTTTGTTATGAAAATACACTTTTTGAATGAAAAAACAATAGTGTCGTGTTGCATTCTCTACTGCCGTAGGGGAGAGCGGGGCACGGGCGGCACCCTAACTTTGAGTGAATTTTTTAACATTAATAGTATTTTTTATACTGTCAAAAAAAGAAGCAATAAATAAAATGTATGTTTATAAATGAAATTCAATTCGAATAAAAATTTAAAGCGAACGCGTTTAATTTGTAGAAATAAAAATAAGCAGGCGTCATAGTGTGGCACAGAAGGTCTCTGCGGGGCAGGCAATGTCATCCAGGTGGGGCACAAATGGCATGGTAAACTCGCGAATAAAAACGAGATGAATAAATGGTACTTTTTTTAATAGTTCTATAAAATATAAATAAATAAAATAAAATATATTTTTTATTTAATAATTAACTTTGATTATTTTTTGTGAGTTTTATTATCACATTTTTTTTATTTTATACAAGTTCTACTATAGCTGAAGAGATGAAATGTTGATATTTAAATGTGAGATCTAAAATTTAATAATAGAATATATTAATATTTATATATTAATATTAACGAAGTTGTTTTAAAGATGACTTTAAGTTACATACATCATGCAAATGATAAATTATTATTCACGTAAAATTGTTCATAGTTACCATCTTCTTTTGAAATGACCACAGTTCCATTTACAGTAGGTATTACACCTGGTATTGCATCCTAGCAATCACACAACTCAAACTAAATTTGAGGTTAAATATCAGCTGTTCTCTCTAAACAGAGCTTAGAACGGCGCGAGTGTGACATGTCGTGCCCCACCTTAGGGTGCCGATCTCTGCCCCACCTCGATACTTTTTTTACTTTTGAAATAACTATTTAACTACATGTTTGAGAGAAGTGATTAAAAAAAATAAATTAAAGTTCGAGTTTCAAACTTTACAATAGACCCAGTTTTAAGGACTATTGATACTTATTTTTCCTTTCCACGAACGTTCGAAATTCGATGGCGCATCCGATTTTTATGCTCCAAATTTCAATCACTAGAATTTTATTTCATTTTTTACAAAATAACAAATTAATTGGTTTCAAATACAACTATGCATTTAGTAGATGCCAATAAAAAAGAAATTGATTTTTTTTACTCGCTTCACAAGTTTTTAGAGAGGTGCCCAGCTTATCCGCCCTGACGTCAGTGCCCCGCTTTCCCCTAATAGTTCTGGCCAAGGTTTTTACTTAAGACAAATCCAAAACGATCCTAAGCTTAAGCAATTATGGATGGAGAGTATTAATCGAGATTATTCGATACCTCACTCGAAATCAGCTGTTTGTGAGGTAAGATTTTACTTTTCAATAAATAATGTAATAAAAGTCGGAAATGTATCTTATTTTTTCACGATTGCATGTACATTTTGACTGTAACATGTGGGAAACTATTATTTACTATTCAAGCAGTGTCTGAACATTAAATTTGACTTGAAAGTCGGGCCAATTTCAAAACATCCGATTCCGCTTTCGCGGCACCAATCAGAAGCCGAGTAAGTGGTGACACAACTCTCCCTAGAGGAACTCTAGGTTTGAACATCATGTTACTGGACCCCATTGTTTCACAATTTTCGATGGAATCCATTTATCTGAGTTACGATAACTTCTGCACAGTACATTTTGGCTGATTATAAATTCTTGGCACGTTCTGCCACCAGCTTGTTCAATTTGATGCTCTTGCTTGGATCGAACTGTCAGTCGCAAATTAGGTTGAACTAAATCCAAACGCGTCCTTATCTCTCTACCGAACATTAGTTTTGCCGTAGTTTGATTAGTTAAACAGTGTACCGAGGTACGATATGCTAACAAAAGTTGGGTATTGCTTGCTTAAAATCATTACCCTCTCGTAAAAGGATCTGTATCTTCGCTTTAAAAGTCCCGAAGCTGTTCTCCGCATACCCGTTAGTCTGTGGATGATACGGCGGCCCAAGTGATTGTTTAATGCCATTCATTTTTAAAGAAGTACAAACGCTTCAGAGTCGAACGGTGGTCCATTATCTGTGACCATTAGTTCCGGAATTACAAGCCGTGCGAATAAACTTCGTCAGATTGCTATCGCCTGGTCTGCTGATGTCGACGAGACTTCCATCACCTCGGGCCACTTAGAATACGCGTCAGTAATAAGTGAAAATTCTTTATTTTTCCAGGGACTAAAATAATCCACATATACTCTTTGCCATGGCGTATCCGGATAAGGCCAATCATTCAGTCGTCCTTTGGGTGGATTCGGGCGCTGCAGTTGACAAGCACTGCATCTCTTTGCAAACAAATTCAATGTCGCTATCTGATCCTGGCCACCACACATATGATCATGCTACTGATTTCATTTTAACTACTCCCAAATGACCGCTATATAGCTCTATTAGAATTTTCTGTCTCAAATTTCCCAGTACTATTACGCGGTACCCCCACATTAAGCATCCCGAATCCACCGGAATCTCTTCCCTTCGTAACCAGAAAGGCTGAATTTCTGTGTCCTCAGGCCTATTTTGGGGCCAACAAATCATTACCAAGTTCAAAACTTTTGATAACATTGGGTCTTTATTTGTGGCACTTTTAACATCTGCTGAATTAACTGGTAAAGAACCCACAATTAAATAATTAAGATAAGTAAACTCTTTCTCGATATCCTCTGTTTCAAAAGTACTCTCGGGCAACGGAAGTCTTAATAAACCATCAGCATTACCATGTTTAGAACCTTTGACATATTCTATCTCAAAATCAAAACCGCTCAAATACGCAGCGTATCTCTATAACTGACTAACTGCCATCACAGGCAATCCATTTTTTGGTCCGAAGATTGAGACTAAAGGTTTGTGGTCATTCGCTAATATGAAATGTCTACCATACACATACTGTTCAAAGAACCCCGCAGACTGGGCAACCCGTCTTGCCTTGATTGGCTGGACTGTGTGGGGTCTCAAAATCCAACCTTCTACGTCCTCGTCGTGGACCCTGGAGGCTACATCTAAAATCTGTAGCGACTGAATGACGGCGATGGTAAATGCATTTATCGCAAGTACTTCATTTTAATAAATGTAATTAGAATTTCTTTTAAACGTTTGTTATAGTTATTTACAATTTTTTCAATGAGTAACCTGTATGATCCCTACATGACCTTTACACCCCAGGTATGTGAGTTTGCGACAATAAAATGGAGGTATAGAACGCAGAATTTCTCGCACTAGTGTTACATCCGGTGTTGAAAAGCGAGCTTCTATTCAAAAAATTCAAGTTAACCGTCAAACAAGTCTCAAGAATAAAGGCCAAGGTCATATTCAAGGTCACTATCGTATGCCTTTAGCAAACCCTATAACTTTTGTCTCGATCTTTTTAGGATAAAACGCTTTCCTGAAAAATTATTAAGGTGCGACTTTAAAAATGAAACTCTCTTTATAATATAAATACATACATTTATGGCTGTGATTGTGGCCTGCACCATAGTTCAAACCATGATTGTTACGATGACGTATAGCGCATAAATTCAACCAGAAATAACCTATTGCGCACGTCTACAGACCACCATAACCCACTGCGCAAGTCTACAGCACATCATGATCCACTGCGCATGTCTACGAGCCACCATGACCAACTGCACATGCCGACGCCCTACCAAAGATTACTGCGCATATATTTTTGGCTTAACTGGAGCTAATCTCCTCAGGTATCTAGAGAGAAAAATGTTATACACTCTAAAAATTGGCCCTTTTCGAATCCACACATGGTGATATTTGAACCCCAATTATACCACGAAAACCTCATTTTTTACAGTTGTGGTCATTGAAACTTTTGATCACAATAACATGAACTACATTTTCCCTCAATTACAAACAAATTAACCGAAAGCCAATTTCTGTACAAATTCTGCGGGGTTCTTTATCCACACAGAAAACCAAGGATAATGCCTCCTTATCAATCTGAGAGTAATTCTTTTGAGCTCTTGTTAACGTGCGCGACGCATAGGCTATCGGTCTCTCGTTTCCTTCTGGATAGATGTGCGAAAGGACAGCACCGAGGCCATACGCCGATGCATCAAACGACAATTTTAACGGTAACTCTGGGTCATAATGAGCCAATACTTCCGAGCTTACTAATACCTGCTTAACTTTTATGAAAGCGTCGAGACATCTCTCATCTCAAATAAACTCTTTCTCTTTACCGAGTAGGTCATAGAGAGGTCTTAGAATTGTAGCTGCGTTCGAATACACATCTCGTAATAATTAACTAAACCCAGACAACTTTTCAGTTGCGATACATCAGCCGGTTCTGGTGCCAACCAAATAGCTTCGATCTTGACCTTTGACGTAGACAACCCTTCCTCATCTATTTCATGGCCCAAATACTGGATAGAATCTTGGAAAAAACTGGATTTCTCAATTTTGACTTTCAACCCGCTCTCCTGTAAAATCCTGAGAACTTCCTCTAGTCTTTCCATATGTTCGTCCTCGTTTTTTCCGGTGACAAATATATCATCCAGAAATTCAACCACTCCAGGAATATTTTGCAGCAATTGCTGAATGATTCTTTGGAACATTCCTTGAGCTGATGCTACTCCGAAAGGAAGCCTCTCATATCGGAATAACCGATGATGTATGCTAATCACAGTATACTTTTTAGACCTTATAGTCGCCACAAATTCTAATTGTTCCGTCTTTTTTTATTACTGGTACGATTGGCGCACCCCACTCGCTAGTCTTATCCGGTGTCTTTTAGCCTCAACTAACCGGTTCAACTCTTGACTGACTTTAACTTTAATCCCAAAAGCTATTACGCTCGGATTAAGAAATTTTGGCTTCGTGTCTTTTTTGAGAAACAATTTCATTTTAGCCTCATTGAAAGTACCTAAACCTTCCGAGAAAACACTCTGATATTTTGTTGTTAACCATTCTGCGTTATTTTTAATCAAAGAAATTTTTCCTGTTGTCAAAGGTGAAAGCATTCCAAGTTCTCTCATCCAGCTTCTACCTAGTAAAGGTGGACCACTGTTTTTGAAAACCTATAAAAATACTGACACTATCACTATACCCTTGCACACAGTCGGAAATTTAATATAACCTATTGGAATAATTTTATTACCTGTATATGTTTTTAACATTAAAGATGTTGATTGAAATTAAATATCTTTAAATTGCTCTACAAACATAACCTCCGATATCGCTGCCACTGGTGATCCGGAGTCGACTTCCATTTTCAATTTTTGTCCTGCTACCGATACTTCTACGTAGACTGGCTTTTCCAATGTCTCTTCGACGTCGCTAGCTGTTCTCATCTGATACAAAGTTGCCCAAATACCTTCTTCCTTTAAAAGGTGAACCACGTCCGACGTTGCCACATCTGCGTAATGGTGCGCCGCTCTCGAATTACTTTGCATGGATTGCTTTTTCTCAGAACACGCATATTTTAAGTGGCCTACTTTTCCAAATTTGTGGCACTAAAAATCTTTATATTGTTAGCGACTAGTGTTTTGATTGAATGATCGAAGAGCGATTGCGCGGGCACTTGCAGGGGACAGAGCCCCTGGCGAGGGCTGGGGAGGGGAGCGAGTGGAGAGAGCGTTTTGCGGTGCGTATGACGAGCGATCGGGGCGGAGAGTGATTTGTGCAAGATTACGAATTAATGTGCGTTCTAATTTGACGGTTAAGAGTTCGAAGCCACTAGGAATCTACTAAACACAACACTTCAAAGAAACCCTTATCGAATTTCCAGCCGAGCAGTCACGAAACGGAAAAGAATACAGCGCAGGAGTCTTCTTCGATAGCTGTTGACCCTGACAAACGACCACCAGTAAGAAATGCAGAAGGTCAACTAAAATGCTACAATTGTGACAGATATGGTCATATTTCGAAGAATTGTCCTGAACCTCCGAAGGTCGAATCGTGCAAAAATTGTGAAGCCAAGGGACATACCCAACGCCATTGTACCAGTAAAGCCACCGCACAGTGTAGCCAAAAGCACTTTAATTATAATTCAATCATAATTCAACTTTCTCAAGCAAGTTCGTGAAGTGATTGTATTCTTGTAAAGTGAGCAAGCTGTTTTCTTTCACAAATTTAAACTTCATCGTCCGACAGAAATGTACTGAATTCGGTGTCTCGTTACTCCAAATAACATTGTCGTCAGCTTTCAACTGAAGAGCAACAAACGATAACAAAAATATGGAAGAATCATCCACATTCTTATTATTTGTCTTGCATCTAAACTCATCATTTTCATCATCATTTGATTCTTCCTCACCAGCATCAGAATCAGGCAAGTCATCATCACTACTTTCAACATCATTGTACATGTTTTCCTTATCTTTAATCTTAGCATCAATCTCCATTTGGCAGGACCATTTTTGGCGAGTAGTTTGTTATCCACTAGCGTCATCCATTCCCCATTTACCTACGAGAACTATAGTTTTTTTAGAAAGTTCTTCCAGCTCATCTCTATTGAATGTTCAAAGGATTCTCTTGACTTTGTGCACCAATAATGATATGAAGTGTATCTCTGCTCCTGATTCGGATACCGTAATTTGGTCAGATTCTGGATAGCAATCATTTTTAGCTTCTACAATCCTTTTATAGGAAGGAAACGATTTCTGACCACCAAACATTTCAGCATACATTTTTAATTTATGATATTTTCTTGCTGTCAAATCTAAGTCTACGTACATTGCTAAAATGTTACTGACATCAATTTCCTTGTTTGAATCCGTCACTTCAGATTGTGTAGCATTTTCGGACAGATTGTTTTTCATGCTCAATGCTGTTTCCAACTCCTGTTACGAATGATTGGCAGCAAGTTCATTGATACGTCTCTTCTTTGTCTTCTCTGACCCCTCTTTGTAAGATAAACGTGGACGACCCATTTTTTTACCATCGAGAAGGTTTCCTACCTGAGGCACACCATTATTGTGTGCATCAATCTCAATATTATCACTAAAGTCCACCGTGAAATCACTTTCCAAGAACATTGAGTACTTACTGATGAAATTACTTTTATTCCGTGTCACACTTCGCCCCTGTCGACAATATTGTGGATAGAATGTATCACGCAGCTTCATTTTTATTTGCAATAACTGTTCTTCAGAGAATTGTTTTGCACTTTTCATGTTATCAATTATTGAATCGATCTTATTACAACTTTGGTTCTGGTTACTATTCCAAATCATTTTACATAAAGTTGAATTATTAATTCTGTAATTCATTTTTGCATCCATAAGTTTTAGCAAAAGGAATACAGAAAATATGTTGTATATTCGGTTAGAAGAAATGATCAGTCGATATTTGCAGTATGAAACGTGATAACAAAACAATTGAGTGCAGGTGGTGAGTCACTTACCATCAATTTTTTTGACAGTTTTGCGACAAAAACAATAGACGGTAGTTTTTTACACGATGTCCGACCCAGATGGAATCCAGAAGAAATGATTAGTCGACATTTGGAGTACGAAACATCATGACAAAACAATTGAGTGCAAGTGGCGAGCTTCGTGTACAAAACTGCCGTCTATTGTTTTTGTCGCAAAACTGTAAAAAAAATTGAGAGTAGGTGACGCGCCATCTGCACTCAATTGTTTTGTCATGACGTTTCGTACTCCAAATGTCGACTGATCATTTCTTCTAACCGAATATACAACATATTCATTATGTACGGTTCATTATGTACGGTAATAAAACATTAGGACCAAAAGCAGTTCAACTTTTCAGGAACCCTCATGATATTTATGGAATAAATTATTAGCATTTTCGGTTGTTGTCGAAATACGATTCCCAATAAAAAACATAATTTGATAACACTATAACTAAAAACCCATCACACCTTTGATTGATACACGTAATGACCTTGGGTTTTTTAGCCCACTTCGCAAAAAAAAAAATTATCATTGAAAAATGGTCAAACTGTGAATTTGGTTATAAATATTGTTAAAACAATTAACACCTTTTCCTAATTAGAAAAATGTGACAAAAAGGAATAATTGGCAAGACATTTATTGTTGATTCCGCAAAGCAAATTAATACTCTTTATGAAAAAATGGTCAAACTATGCATTTCTACATAAATATTGTTTAAATTATGAACAGTTCTTGTTAATTGAAGAAACAAGGCAACAAGGAGTAATTGGTAAGACATTCCTAGCTTACACCACGAAAAAGTGACCAAAATATACACTTGTTTATAAAAATTGTTCAAATAATTAACTTTTCTTTTTGGTTGGCAAAGTATCATAGCAAAGAGTCATTGAAAATACATTTTTAGTTGATTTGGCAAAGAAAATGGAGCCTATTCTTGGAAAAATTGTAAAAATGTGCATTTATTTATGAAAATTGTTTAAAAAATTAATATTTCTTATCAATTTCAACAAGATTACAGCTAGAAGTCACTAACAATACATTTTTAGTAGGTTCCGCGAAAAAATTGGCCCTATTCATAGAATAATGTTAAAAATGTGAATTTGTTTATAAATATTGTTTAAATAATTACCAGTTGTTGCTAATTTGAAAAAAATTTACAGCAAGGAGTCATTGGCAATACATTTTTGGTCGATTCTGCGAAAAAATAGAGACTATTCATTGTGACTTACGAAAACTGTGTATTTGTTTATAAAAATTGTAAATTTCAAATAACTAATCATTGCAAATCACAAAAAAATGGCTTTTGTTCATTAATTTGTTCAAAACATTATAAACAATTTTTTTTCTTACTCTAACCTACTGAAAGTTATTGCTAGATAGTAATTACACAGACTCAAGCTCTTCTTTAGTCAATTCGCAGATCTTACAAAAAAAGGTACATCTGAAAGTTAGGATAAAAATTTTGTTTAATTTGTTCTTAAATAAAAAATTTTGGTTTAGCCAAATCAAAATTCCCGCACCGACGTATTCGCTGTATTGACAATTTCAATTCCTGGGTCTTGGGGATTTTTTTATCTAATTCATTTTTGTCACTGAAAAGTTTTCATGTACCTCAAATAATTCTCCTCCTATTTGCAAACGTGGTAAAAAAAATTCCGAAAACAATGGTAAATTAAATAGGAATTATCTCTCAGAAAATGATAGATTAAAATCCGAAAAAAATTGAGAAGACTTTTTTGACCTCCAGGTATATGAAAAAAAATTGAAACTCAATAAAATTCTAAAACTCTGCAAACAAGAAATTTTTCAAACCTTTTTTTCGAGCGCGGGTAACCAAGCTGCATGTCGATTGATTCCAAATTAATTATACCTTTTTAGGACCACAATATGCTACTTTTCCACGTTGTAGCAATTTTGAATTCCAAAAGTATTTATTTTCGACCCACCCTAATGTATAGTGTAAGGCTTTCTCTCCTGTGAATCATTATTTATTTATTTATTCATTTATTTATTAAGTATAGATATACAAGTCATTAAAGGTTTTATGAAGTGTTTATAAGAAATAACAAAGCTGTGATTTTCATAATTTCATATGCATTCTATTTTCCTTGATAAAATATTATAAATATTGAATATTTAATTCAATGAAAATTTAAGAAAGTATTATAATGCAAAAAAGTTTAAAATCTTTTTTAAAAAAGTCTTAAAACTTTTGAAAATGGTTTAAAATATGAATATCGACTATTATAGTTTCATAGTTTTCATGCTTCTTTAAGAAAATATCATTAAAAGAAATGATGATTATTTTACTGAATTAAAAAAATATATAAATTATTATCATTCTAAATTCACAATATTTAAAATCAATTAAAAAATGAAATACAAAATTTGAAAATTGAAAACCACTTGAGGCTTGAGAATGATATACATTATCAATCTAACCTCAATTTTTCTTATAAAATATATTCCTTATATTACAAATTTGAAAACCTGTAGTAACTTATACTATATTCCCTATAGATCATTCTATTATCTTATTTTGCAACTTAAATGTAGCTACCGAAACCGGAAAATGACATTGTATTTAGTGGACAAAAGATTATTTCTACGAAAAAAAGTCTTAAATCTTAAACGTTTAAAAATAGGCACAATTTTTGTATATTTAAAAAAATTTTTTAATTTCTTTCCTTCATTTAAAATAACGAAAATATTTTTAATTGCCGAAAACAATCACGAAAAATAAGAATCCCGAATTCCAAAATATCCTACATTTAAATTGATCGAATTACATAATTTCTGAGTTATTAAATTGAAGCAAATTCTAAGATTCAAACAAGGATCCCACACAAATCCACCGAGACCTTTTTTTACATACATACAATTCTTTCGTATATATTAAAAGTAAATTCCATTGAACGTAAAACAAAGTAAAATTGGAAGTAATTTTTTTTCTTTTTACTAATAATAAAAAATTAAAAAATTGTATTTATAAAATAATGAAATACAGTTTTTGCTTTGTAGACAATATTCCTTTTAAAATAAAATAATGATTTAGCTCTGAAAATTGGGAAGACGTGAATTCATTTTTTAAAACAGTTTTGAAGACTAAAGTATTTGGTAATGGGATAACAAATTTATAAATAATAAATGATTTACTAAGATTATTTTTTTACATTTCAGCTTTAAAATTAATTTCAGGTAATTCTCCTATTTAATATTGAAATTAATATACCCTGCCTCTGTCCCTCACATAAATTTAAAAATAGAAATTATGTACCCTGTTTCTTCGTTTTCCTATTGACAACATTGAAATTAAGCATTTTTCCCTGTACACAGTTTAATCAAACCTCATTTGTGATCTATTTCAGATCATTCCTATGAAAGTACATAAAAATGGTGATATTTATAAGAATTAATTACATTCGATTTATTATTTCTTTATTTATATACCGTGCCAATCTTATTCTCAATCACAGACTGAAGTATAATAAACATTAAACGAAGTTATAATTTTCAAGCATAAGAAGAAGATAAAGTAGATTTTACAATGAAATAAAAAAAATTCTTGGTCCTAAATAAAATTCTCGGGTTTATCACCGTTTTTCCTAGTTAAACAAAATTCCCGGGTATTCCCCAGTCTGATCGACACTGATGTTATTTATTCCTATATTGATTTTTCCATAATACTTTAATACCCATTTTCTATTACAAATAATTATTGATTTATATATTAGCTACAAAATAATGAAATTTTAGAATTAAAAAAGAAAAATATCATTACAAATAATAAAATTGCCATTTTACACTCTCATGAGTGAAAAAGTTAAATTTCGTGAAGAATCTTTTTATATTATAATTTATAAATAATTTTTTATTTATAAATAAAAATTATTTATAAATTTTTAAATACTTCTTTTTATATAATTATTTTATACTAAATTATAAATTATTTTAAACAATAACGATAATAATAACGATAAAATAACGATCCTATACTAGAATAGATTCTATAATAATACCTGAAAAACATAATCATCATCTTTTGAAACTTTTTTAGCTTTTTTGAGGTTTTCAAACTTTGTTTCTAAACAAAAGTCGACACTAACCTCCAAACCCTCCAATTTCACCAAATCTGAAAAAGCTGAAAAATCTTGAAAATAGCCGACTCGCCGAGAATGAGAAATTACAAGTTAAGAATCGTGCATCCTCGGCTTCAACGCCGAACCCATCTTCGTGGCTGACCCGAAGCCGCCACCGAAATCAAACGAAAGAGCACGAAGGAGACAGTGAAATCATCCGAACCGACAAATTTTCGTTGACGCGGAGCGTGGAATCAAGTGACGGAGTGGGGACACACCGACACGCGGCGTTTACGTGTGTTGCTCCCACACGGGAGCCGTGGTGGGGGCCGCCAGCTCCCACAATCTGTGAACACTGGTATTTGTGTTTAACATGCTTGCCGTTTCGGTTCTACTCTACTCGTTTGGGGTGGTTCGACGGACGATGAACGAGCTCACGGCCCTTGGGATATCGCCACGCGTAAGATCACGCATATGCAGCAGAGCTTGCATATCAATTTGTCAGTTCCGCGATTACACATCCCACGTCGTCAAGGCAGACATCGGGGCTGCTGAATCTGCGATGTCATCATAACCGAATTGCTCTGGATTAAGACGAAGGTTACTAGTTCTCCATTTTATTTGAAAGAAAAAGAAAAGACTTTAAAATAATTTCCCCAGGATTTTTAATCAATTTTTTAATGGCGCCAGGCAAAAGTTTTATTTTGCCGTCCTGAAGAACATAAACCTAAAAACGAGTAAATATTTAAAGATCACCAAAGAAAATAATGTTTCATAGCCCTAGCCCATTTTCTCGGTGGAGTGTCGCAGGTACCTGAAATTTTTTCACTACAAAAGACAGACCTGAGTGGTCTTTTAAATAAAAGGATTCACTGCTTTTGTGTTATAAAAGTAAATAAGGTGTGAAGATTTATTTCAGCGAATATACGCACTGAGACTTCATAAAAAGAACAACATAATATGTCACAATTGACAGCTGAAAAGCTAAGTCGAGGGCAGTCACGCCCAGGAAATCAGCGGCGGATCCACAACACAGAAGAAAAAAAAAGAAAAATACCACCCTTATGCTCAAGAGATGGTGATAGTGGTGCTGCGACGAATCCTTGGAGTTGAAGTTCAAATCGCCTAAGGTACAGGATTTGGAATGCGGGAGTCGCATCCACATTCCACCACCCGGCGAACATTTCCATTTCTCTCTCGTCCACAAACCTCAGTGAATGACGAAAAAAAAAAAGAAAAACCTAAAAGAATTAGCAAGAGTGACTCTTACTATTTCTCCGTACAAAAAGTCCATGATAGTGTGTCTAACAAAAAATAATAAAATAAAGTAAAAAAAATACAAGAAATCAAATTGGTTGGCCCTCGATCGAGCCTCGTTCTTTCGCGATTATTTTCTTTAAGAGAGGAGGAGATGTTTACAAATAAATAAAAACAACAACAATACAAAGTAATTTGCAGGTGAAACCTGCAACATTACATCTCCTCCACCCTTAGAGGAGACCCTGGGGGTAAAAAAATCGAATCAAGGACGACCGATATGTGTTGACTAAAATAAATAAAAACAGGAAACTCATGAGACTAACCATCACAAAAGAATAAAAAAAAAAAGGATAATCTTAAGCCCAAATTATCGAGTAAGATTATGGTAATCGAGCCAGGCACATGCAACAGTCACAAAGGAAAACAAACTAAAAAAATCAAACACAAAAAGAACGTACCAGGACGAGATAAGATGGAAGGAGGAGTGGGAGAAACCAAAAGAGACCGCCCCTGGCGAAGAGAGGAGATGGGTTACTGGGGTCCTTCCCTAGTACCAGTTGCGGCTGAAGACGCCCCAGTTGCAGTAGGCGCAGTCCCGGCGATGCGTCTCCTCTGGCCACAGACCTCACAGAAGACGGTGAGGGTTTCCGGGCACCATTGCCACATATGCCCCTTCTTGCCACAATTGTGACAAGGCACGAAAGACATATGATGGCCGAAGCTGCCCGCGGCCTGCCTCACTTTCTTCTCTCGCGGTGGCATTTAAGGTCGCGAGGCCTGTGTGGCAGCAAATAGTCACAACGGTGAACCCCCCCGCACACGTTAGAGAAAGGCCGGAGACACGACCACCTCACAGCTTCCACCTACATGGCCCCCCTGCAATAGAAACTACATTCCTGGCTCTCAGAGGACTCCTGAGGCTCTCCCGCCAGAACGTGGACCACCTCGGGAGGTTTAGCGAGGACCACTGGTGGCAGGCCTCCTGGAACACATCGGGGAGGTCCTCCTGAACCGCTTGCGGAATGTCCTACTGGACCACTAGTGAAATGGTCGGCAATGCTGGCCGCCCCTGTGGCGTCTCTTCCCTCCACGACCTGGTCCTCACAATCGTGGAATGGGTCAACCTCCAGGGTTGATAAAGCCTTGCGGACGTTGGACCGCCCCATCCTCTCCACTTCACTTCGGTGGCTGAGGAACGATTGGCTCTGACGTTGCCAGACCCGGAATTGGTTCGTCTCCGCCCACAAACTGTCAATGACGGAGACTGGTCCTGGTACGAGCTCCGGGGTGGAGCGCATACTGCACATCTCGGGGATCCATGACCGGCATGAAAAGTGCCGAGTGCCCTTTCATTATCGTTAGCCAATTCATAGACTAGAGGTGAGTGAACGCCCTTGAAGCTTTAAAACCCGATCTCTAGCTGGTAATTAAAATAAGATCGCGATTGGTTGTAATAGCGAGTACGTTCCTCATAAACCTCTTCTAAATGAAGCGTTACAAGGTATCGCAATTCTTTTAGCCGCTCCATACGCTATATTCATTTTTCTCCATCGCGCACGGTATTGTAGGAGTACCTAAATTCATTCGAATCCAAAAATGATCGAATCATCGCCTTTAATACTCGATTCATTTTTTCAGTCGGGTTGGCCTGAGGGTGACTCACTGGGTTCGTGGTGTGACGGATACGTTGGTTGCTCGTAGGGCTTTACACTCGATCCACTTAGTGAAGTAGTCGTGAAAAACAATGACATAACAATTACCTGCTTTACTGCGAGTGTAAGGCCCCATGCAGTCCATAGACACTAACGCCCATTGTTAGTCCACTACCTTTTTCCCATTAACCCGCTGACAAATATCGCACACTTTCACATAATTAACTACGTCCCTGAAAATTCCGGGCCAATCATAAGAGACTATCGCCCTAGCATACGTCTTTTCTACACCTAGATACCCTGCCTGAGGTTTAGGGGATTTTTAGGATTTTTAGGATTAGGGGATTCCTTCTAGGGAAATTTTCGTACATCCTTAAATCGACGGCAATACTACGGATTATCAATTACTTCCGCCCCACAGACCTTGGCGATTTCTTCGACCTCATTGATCCGCGAGAGTGTGTCGGGCACATGGTGTAGAGCACCAGCACGATATGCTATTTCAAACCGGTATTTTAACAATTCTGACGAAAAACACGCCAAACTACCGGTCGTATTATGCAAATTATGCAGCCATCGTAAACTGCTATGATCCGTAGTAGAATATCGACGAAGGCAATCACTCGTTCCTTCCCCTCAATCACTTGTTTCAGAACCGCGCTTAAGCTAAAACTACTCGCGACAGTTTGTAACACAGAGGGGAGTTAAAAATCCGGACAAGCTAAAATAGGGGCCGACGAGAGTGCCTTTTTAATCGCCTAAAACGCCGTTCCTTGTTCCTCCGCCCAATTCCAATGGTTATTTTTCCGCAATAGGCGGGTAAGAGGTTCCCAAAGTGAAGCAAAACCTTTCATAAAGCGCCTATACCAGCTAGCCATACCTAAAAACCTTTTAAGCTGCCGAATATTGCGCGGTGCTGCGTAATTTAGAACGGGTAACACCCGTTCCGCATCTGGTTGCAAAGCCTGTTTATAACCTTGATAGCCCAGATACCGTACCTCTGATCGGCAAAACACGCTGTTCTCGGGGCTAATGATTAGCCCGGCACCATAGATATTATTCAAGGCCTTCTTTAACCATTCCAAATGTTCCTCAAATGTTTCTGACATATCATCCAGATATGTGAAATAGTGAGGACGCATTTCTGGGCCGATTAATTGATCAACTAATCTTTGGAAGGTGGCAGGGGCCCCGCTTAACCCAAAAGACATGCGTTTATATTGAAATAAGCCGCGCCGCGGACCCGAGAATGCCTTTATCACTCGAAGACATTCCTCTAAAGGAACTTGGTGATAAGCTAAGCTCAAATCAATAGTCGAAATGTAATGGGCCGACCGTAACTTATCCAAGATATCTTCTAAAAAGGAAAGTGGATACGCGTCGCCGTTAGAGAAATCAGTGACTTTTCGATAGTCAATGTACATACGATATGCACCGTTAAGTTTCTTTACCATCACGACTGAACTAGGCGACTTTGAATCGGATGGTTCGATGAAATCTTCCACTAATAGCTTATCCACCTCGTGATACAGTGCTCCCAATACAATCGGAGAAACCCGATAATATCTCAGCTTGATTGGGGAATGTCCCTGAACATCAATTTTATGTTCAACGAGGTGGGTTCGACCATATTTCGAAGAGCCGGACGGAATGACTTCTGTAAGAGACTTCTAAAGTTGATCACTTTCGACCCCCGACAGTTCTACTAATCGACAGCAGGTCTCCTGCTTCCTGATCTCATCTTCGTTCATAGAAGTTGTATTACCATCCCCATAATGAACAATATGTTCCACACCGGGAGGCCTAGCCAAATACCTCGCGAAGAGGTACCTCATGCTTTACACCGTCTAATTCTATCGGCAAGAATACCCGCCCTAAAATCTGAGAAGTAGCCCCATTACCTACTCTCCTCCTATGTGCTTTAGCATCCACCATATCACGCTTATATTCTGCTATCAATTGCCTGGCGAGAGAATCAACCTGAAATGAACGGGAAGACCCACCATCGATAAGTGCGTAAATAATTCGTATACCAACTCTGATTTTCGCGAACAGCCTTATGGTTTTACCTACGGTCTCGATCTCCCCACACGACGTCTGGCTGCCCGTCTGGATCACTCTTTGTCCATCCTGTACTACTCTACCACGGATCAGCCGTGATAGTACTAGCAACGGCACCCCCACCCCTGAAATAAGCTACAGTGGGAGTCTGTAACCCATACTTGGCGCGTCCCCAGGTGGCGAATAGGGGAATGCTCGCTGGAAACAAAGGGTAAGGCGGAAATAAAATACGCCTCGCGGATCAAACAGATTGGGTGAAGGACCTACCGAGAAAAAACCACCCAAGTTATGGTGTTAACAACCGTGCCGAGGACTGCATGGCACCAGGGTATGGTGTTCCAAACGGTGTCTCTAGGATACCAGGTCGCCTCCTAGAGTATTGAGACCTTACCCCCGCATGCGGGGCTCTGCGGGGGTGGACTCATATTTCCCTAGCTACCCGTGGGATCAAGATGGAGAAAAAACAAGAAAACTTAAATCGAAGCGTGTGTTGAGGAGTTGGGAGGTGAATTGGACGTGGTGGAGGACCTTGACTTGAGTCAAAAGACTTATGTCAAGCGGAATATAATAACTGTGGAGAAAAAGTTGAACGAGGCTAAAGAACGCATTGATGAGTTGAAAATCGCAGTAAATAAGATGCAGGATTTCTTGGGTACCAAGAGAAACATGTTCATGCCAATCAGGCACGGGCTAAATGAAGTGGAATCACTGGCGAGGGAACTGAGTACCACCTTATTTTATGCCGAGCATTATTTTATATACGTGCCAATACTAGTTGGATTTGCCGCCTCGAAAGAGTGGTACGATTTTAAGAAGATGGCTAAAGCCAAGAAGGACACAAGCCAAACGGGGACTCAGGCGGAACAAGCTGAGGAGGCTTCCACTCCCCAGCAAGGGAAGCGAGAGAGGGAACCCTCCCTGAGCCCCGTTAAGGCGAGTGAGTCAAGACCGAAGAAGAAAAAAGCAAGAACAAACGCAACGCTGTTGCGAAAGCGACGTCAACGCCAAAGAAGGAGCAAGAAACTGCTGCAGTGTCAGCACGGACGACGAGTAGAGACTTGGCGTAAAAATCAAGGGAGTCAGGCAAACGAGAAACGGAGAGGTCCTTGTGGGATTAGGATCTGCAGCAGGAGGCAGAACCAGCTGTCGGCTGCCATTAGGGAGGCCGTTGATGATGGGGGTAACGTGCGCGAGCTCCTTCCCCGCATCGAAGTCGAGGTCTTCGACCTCGACATAACTACAGTGGTGCAGGAAGTCGAGGCCGCCGTAAGGCAACACTTTGGCGAGTCTGCAGGGGAAATTACGGTTAGCATAACGAAAAAACCCTTCAGGGGAAGCCTGAAAGCTTTCGTTGAGCTGCTCGAGGAATTGACGGCAAGACTGGTGCGCACGGGACACCTGAAGGTGGGTTGGGTGTCCTGTCGCGTCAGGAAAAAGACGGAGATGCTACGGTGTTACCGCTGCCTAGGCTACGGGCACATGGCAGCGGCTTGCAAAGGCGGTGACCGAAAAACGGTCTGTTGGAAATGCGGCAAAGAGGGCCATAAGGCTGCGATGTGTGAAAGCACAACGCAGTGCTTCCTCTGCGCTGCAGTAAAAGGAGAGCCCCGAAAAAAGATCATCAGCCGGGGACGATGAGGTACAGGGCGTTCCAAGAGGCAACATCGTCGAGGAAGCCTCAAGGACGTGCTGCCTAACAAAACACACCCAACCAGGATGTCGAAGGCCGACAAGCCCGTTGTGTGGTACTGAGGACGATGCGTGCATCCTAGTTGGATGAAAGTTGGAAGAATGTCAAGCTGGCGCTCAAAATTGGAAGCCGAATCACGGCTTAGTGGCCTTACCCCCATGTACTTGAAGTAATGCGAAAGCGGTTCCAAGGACATGGGTTGGCAGGAAGAGGAGGTGAGTTTAGCGTGTATTAGCGTTTTTTAGGTTGAGTCCCACACTCAGTGCGTAAATGCATTCTCACCTCCTGTACAAAAAAAAAAAAAAAAAA
Organism: Andricus curvator; assembly: GCA_932195095.1. Lineage (NCBI taxonomy): Eukaryota > Metazoa > Arthropoda > Insecta > Hymenoptera > Cynipidae > Andricus > Andricus curvator. The sequence goes on along the minus strand of CAKNYM010045187.1, from coordinate 2,636 downwards.
AAAAAAAAACAGAACCCTGAAATACAGCTAAGTGGTCAGAATGTATTTACCTAGGACGGATTCTAATTGGATCCTCGACTCGGATCACCTCTACCGGTTCTTTATCTTTCGAACTGCTACTCCATATCCTATCTAAACGGGACGTTTCCGTTCTTTGAATATATTGCCCCTTTCGGACAATTAAGTTGTTAACCATTGTCGAAATTGACGGAGCCAAAATAGTGATTGTTGGCTTTTGAAAGCGATCCCTATTATCCTTTAATAATTGCGTTCCGTAATCTGTTATGGGAGAAGTCAGGGGCCCTAGTCTTTCCCCCCCAGTTTGTAATTTCTATGCCAATCTTCTTGGTGGATAGCGCTCCAGTTATTCCCCGCGGGTTGTTTATTCGCGGAGTTCGAAGTGTTTTTACTAGATCTCGCATCTGAATTCCCTTGACTTGCTGTTTTCATCTCTTTCAGTTGTTTAGATAAATTAACAACCAATTTAGTCAAATTCTTCAAGTCCGCGTTCTCTTCATTCCGCAAATTTTCCATATCAGACTCTCTTTCGGGATCGTTTGTAGCTTTTGCGGCTATCGGTACCTCCCCTTTTCTTTGAATGTTGGCTTTAATCTACTTTTTACTCGGTCTATACGCGTACTTAGGAAGAAATACGTAGAAAAGGCCTTATGTAGTTGTTCTTCTAGTGGGATTGGACGTGGGTATAATCTGTACAACCCATTATATACATCAAATAATCCACACTAGATTTTTTTGGGCACTGTCTACGAGCTATTATTTGTTTCTCGAGTCGCTTTTGATAATTGCTATCAAAGAATCTATTGCAAAAATCGTATTTAAATTGTTGTTAAGTCTTCCATAGGTACCGATTATGTCTAAACCAAACTAGGGCTATACCATCCAAGAGGAAGGGCATTACTGTGAGCACATCTTCCTCACTTAGGGAATCTATTGCCCGTCCTTCCTCTACTCTATCTAAAAAGGTGATCACGCTGGTATCACCTCGCCCGGTGAATTTAATATTCCACTGCTTTACGATTTGCGATAAACTACTACGAAAGACAGTTCCGAGAGGTCTTTCAAATAAAAGGAATCACTGCTTTCACGTTATAGAAGTAAATAAGGTGTAAAGATTTATTCCAATGAATATACAAACTGAGACCCCATACGGAGAAAAAGATAAGGTGTCACACTTGACAGCCGACAAGTCAAAATAATTAAAATCCCTTTAAAACAGACGTTAAAAAATTTCATCACAAGAAAAAAAATTTACTGAGTTTACATGGCCGAGTTAAGATATGCGAGCGAATTCCGCCCTGGAGCGAATAAACCGTTACAATTTGTCTCCGCGTCTACCGATGCCATTTGGCGAAAAAACGATATTTTAAACACTTTAAAAAAAAATAAAGCAAGTGATGCCACCCACCTGTCCAGATAGTCCTGGGCAGTCACGCCCAGGAAAACAGCGACGGATCCACAACACAGAAGTAAAAAAAAGAAAATACCACTCTGTGGCAACAATTACAAAATTTCCGTAGCGACTCAACTACCTCACACGAAGCTCAAACGACAAAAGAGAAGGAGTTCGCTTCTCTTGACGTTACGTAGGCCACCCAATTTCTCCCCTCCTGCGCAGGTAAACGAGATGTATCTTCTGCGCTGGCGCAGTGCATGGATGATGGAGGGAGATTTCGGGACCCTTATGTCCAAGAGATGGTGATCGTAGTGCTGTGACATTCCACCCCCGGTGAACAACCCTCGTTTGCGCCTGTGCCTGTGCGACTTCAAGCCGCCTTGCTTCCTCGTCGACCGCACCGCCGATCCTTGATTGTGGTTGACGCTACAAGCGAAACCACTCATTCATCCATTTCTCTCTCTTCCATAAACCATAGTAAAAAAACAAGAAATCAAATTGTTTGGCCTTCGATAGAGCCTCGTTCTCTCGCAAATATTTCCGTCAAGAGAGGAGGAGCTGTTTACAAATAAATAAAAACAACAATGCAAAGTAATTTGCAGGTGAAATCTGCAGCATTACAAGGTATAGCTTACATCGTTGCAACGACGTAGTTTCATTCTCTGCGTACAGCTTGTCAAATAAGGGGAATTGTAGGCGTGACTGTTTGGCTGCAAAGTCCCTCAATATGTATGCCCTATTGTAACTGTCACGTATGGTCCACTCATCTGGCCCTCACTGAGACTATGAAAAATGTAGGAAAACACTTGAGTAAGTCTATTTGAAAAAAAGGTGTCCTCCTTTAACAGCGATTGGCTGTCGACCGAACGAAAAAAAATCTAATTTTATATTAATATTAGGTAATATCACTACTGTTTATGCGACTTCAGCTCGAATTATTTTATTTTTATTTTGATAAACATATTTTATAACACTCAGCAGTGGGATATAATAGCTCCCGCTTTGAAAAATCGCGCAAGGATTTTTCACGCCTCATGGTCGAAGTGTGACACCATAAGGTGAGGGCTAGTGTTTAGTGAAAATTGTTGGATGGTACGATCAACGAATGGTCGAGACAGCGCCCCAGGTGAACTTTACAAACTAGTTTACCTAAAACCTGCAAAATAAGTGTTCTATTAGGTGAATTTTCCAATTTACTTGCTGCGCATTTTCTCCCCCCCCC
>CAKNYM010045186.1:6212-25333 GCA_932195095.1 Andricus curvator | reverse complement strand
ATTGTATTGTATTGTATTGTATTGTATTGTATTGTATTGTATTGTATCATATTGTATCATATTATATAATCCTTACTATAAAATCTCTAAATGATATTCTTTATTTCGATAGTCACGATTATATCGTTTGCGCCTGCTGTGGGTGTGACACGAGGCATCAGTGCGTTAGAAAGTGATGGAACATGTCACGATTCATACTTTTCGCCTGCTTTATGCGTGTGTCGCGAGGCATCAGTGCGTTAGAAAGTGATGGAACGTGTCATGATTTTTCGTTCTTCAGTTGAAGTCATTTGATCCCAACGGAGCCGCCTTGATCTGCGCTTGCTTGGATTATTGTGACGTTCATTGGCTGCAGTGTGCGTCTGCATTTGAATATTAAATACGTATGCAAACTAGAGCCAATGAGTGCCATTCAGTCGAAGCATGCGCATGTCTTTCGGGATCACTGTTCGAATCGTAGTTCGAGTTCGATAATACGACGACGCGTTTCTTCGCATTTAGTAATGTGATCCGCCTGTTTGTGTAAAACTCGTGTACGTTTCGGTTCTACTTTGCCTATAGAAACTCTATTTCGTTATACTGACATATTCGAATAATTATTTTTTTCGTTTTGAATAGAAGAATGTCAGAGATCTGTGTATGTCTACAGATCAAACATTTTATAATTTGAAAAGATGTTCTGATAATCTGAAGGGATTTCAAAGAAGTTTAAAGACTATAGGGTATTTTTTTATAATCCAAGGAATTTTCAAGAATTTTAAACAATTGCAGGGAATTTCAAAAGATTTCGAATAATTTGGAATATTTTAAGATATTATGAAAGATTTTAAGGAGTTTTCAATTGATGCATATTTTAGGGTATTTGAAAAGAATCCAAGGCATTTGAGATGCCAAAAGATTTTAAAGAGTTTGAAATATTTGAGGATATTTTAACAGATTTCAAGGAATTTTCAAGTGATTTTAGTCATTTAGTGGATTTTAAGTATTTTAGAGTATCTTAAAAGATTGAAAAGTATTGTCGGGAGCTTTAAAATGTTTCGAGTAATTTTAAAATATTTAAACTAAATCTTTAGGAAATTTTAAAAGATTGCAAGAATTTTCAAAAGTTCTAAAAAGTTTAAAGTGATTTAAAAGAACTGGAAATATTTTATGGAATTTTGCAGGTATTTATTTTAAAAATTTCGAAGGAATTTGACGGATTATGAGAGTTTTAGATAATTTAAAAAGAATGCAAGGTATTTTCAAAAGATTTACATAATTTAAAGGTGATTAACATTTTTTTAGAGGATTTGAAAACTTTTGGAGTATTTCAAAAATTCCAAGGAATTTTCAATTTATTTCAGTAATTTAATTGATTTCAGAAAATTTGAGATATTTTAGAGTATTTAAAAAAATTTCACGGCATTTTCGAAAGCTTTAAAACATTTTAAGGAATTAAGAATTTTCAGTTGGTTTCAGTAATTTAACTGATATCATATGATTTTAAAAGATTCTGAGTCATTTTCGAAAGCTTTAAAAAGTTTCAAGTAAAATGTTTTAGGGTATCTTAACAGATTCTAAGGAATTTTCAATTGATTTCAGTAATTTAATTGGATTTCAGAGGATTTAAAAAATATCAAGTGAGATTTGAAAAAATGTTCATGGGCATTGTATCAAAGAGTTTCCTAAAATTTCGAAAATATAGACCGATTTGATAGGACCTATGCCAGGTTTTAGGGTATATTAAAAGATTCCAAGGAATTTTTAATTAATTTCGGTAACCTGATAGGATTTGAAATAATCAAAAATATTTCAGGGTACTTCAAAGATTCCGAAGCACTTTCAAGAGATTTACAAATTTTAAGGCATTCCAAAAGATTTTAAAGTTCTTGAAATATCTTAGGGTATTTTGAAAAGATTTCAGTAATTTGAAGTGATTCAATTCTTTCTCTTTTTTCCTCCATTATTTATTTGTCTCTAATGAGCCGAAAAGGAGGTAGTTTGGGAACCTAATTTTGGTTTGGAATGTATTCCATGCTCTTTTTGCATAAAATCATTCATAAGAAAGTAGATTTCATTTTGATTTCAAATTTTAAAAAAACGATTCTCACTATTTGAGGGCTTTTCAAAAGGGCACTTTCAGAAGATTTGAAAAATTTCTAGGAATTTCCAAGAATTTGACTGATTTTAAGGTATTTGAAAAATTTGCATAGTGTATTAAAAATTTTCCTGAAATTTTGGAAAATATGGAGCGATTTCGTAAGGGATCGTCCATATATTACGTAAGCCGTTTTTCTTTTGTTTATATCGTTGTGTCCTTTTCAACTTCACATCAATTTTATTCTCGTCTTTATTTAAACAAAAGAAAAACGTCTTACGTAATTTATGGACGATCCCTAAGGCCTATTATGATATCTCGAAAAATCCCAAGTGACTTTGTAAGATTTCCGAGGATTTCAATGATTTTAAGGGAGTTTGAAAGCTCACAAGGTATTTTGATCAATTTTCCAGGATTTCAAGTTATATCATCAGATTTCATGTAATTTCAAGGGATATCATAATATTTCAATAGATTTCTAAGAATTTATGCACAAGAATTCATGGATTTCGTATGATTATTCAAAAATATTTTCAAATATTTCAAGGTTTTATCAAAGATTTCAAAGAATTTGAAAGATTTTAGGATATCTTAAAAGATTCCAAGGAATTTTCTATTAATTCAAAGAATTTGAAATATTTAAGGTATTTTTAAAAACCAAAGGAATTTCTAAGTGCTTCAATACATTTCAAGGCATTTCAACAGATTTTAAAGGATTTGGAATATTTAAGGGTATTTTTAAAAACTTCAAGGGATTTTCAAGAACTTTACAAAGTTTGAAGTGATTTAAAGAGCTTCCAAAGAATTTGAAATATTTTAGGGAATTGTAAAATATTAAAAGGTAATTTATAATTAAAATTTTAAATTAACATGAAAATTTGTCTATTAATTTATTATTTCATGATATTTTAAAAGATTCCAAGGGATTTTTGTAAAATTTCCAAGGATTTCTCAGTTTTTGAAGGGTTTTAGAAGCTTTCTAGGTTTTTGAATAAATGTCAAGGATTTTAAGAGGTATTGTCAGATTGAATAGAATTGCACGAGATTTCATTTCGAATTCACCCTGAATTCTTATAAATTCTTTTGAATTCTGCAGAATTTTTTTTTAATTCAGGTGATTTCTTTAAAATTCATCTAATTCTACTGAAGTCGGTGTATTTTTTTTCTTTTTAGTTTTTGTTTAGTTCATCTGGAAGTCGGCACTTCATCAAATTCTTTTAAATTTCCTAGAATTTTTCTAAACTCATTTTAAACTTTTACTGCATTCAATGCATTTTTTCATATTTTTCATTTCTCTTAAATTTCACTAAATTCACTCCAATTCAACTGAAATCAAAGAAATTTTTGGGATTTGTTCAATCTTTCTGAATTTAAGTTGAATTGTTTTGAAGTCTTATGAAATTATCCTGAATTCGTTACAATTTACCTGGAAGTTTTAAAATGTCATCGAATTCTTTGAAATTCTTTTTAATTCAAAAGGACATTAGTTACATTATTAATCCTCATTAGTCACTGTTAGTCACTTTTTGGGTATGGAATTAATCGCTTTTGGTCAATCCTTTTGTTTAAATATGTCACTCTTTTAATTTTTGCAAGCAAATTAGGCTGTGGCAGCCTACATGTAAATTGAAAATGCAAAAGTTCAAATTTGTTTTGATCCTATTATAAAAGATTCTATATGTTAATAAAGTTACAAGTCTCTGTCAAAAGTAATTAGGGGTGGCAAACAGTTACTTTCAGAATTTTATTGAAATCATTTAGAATATTTCAAAAGATTCCAAAAAAATTTTTCAATAGATTTCAATAATTTGAAAGGATTTTAAAGATATAAGATTTTTTGTTTGTAATTCCAAGGAATTTTCCAGAGCCTTAGGAAGTGTCGAGACATTTTGAAAGATTTGAAAGGATTTAAAATATCTTGAAGTGTTTTTGAAGATTTTAATGCACTTTCAAGATATTATTAATTTTTAAAGGAATTTTAAAGACTTTTAATATCTTTAAGAGAAATAAACAATTTTTTTGAGTTTTCAAGAATTTGGTAGAACTTCTGAATATATGAAACTATTTCATAGGACCTGCAAGGTTTCAATATATTTTAAAATATTTAAATGAATTTCATGAGATTTCCGAAGATTACAATGATTTTAATGGATTTTAAAAGCTCTCAAGGTATTTCAATAAATTTTCCAAGATTCAAGAAAATATTATAAAATTTGATTCAACTTCATGCGATTTTATAATATTTTAATGTATTTTAAAGAATTCATTCACAAGAAGTGAGGGATTTTGTAGGTTTTCACATATTTGAAGAGATTTTAAAATATGTTTTGCAATTAATTTGAATTCATTTGAAATTCACCCTGAATCATTACTAATTCATTCAGAATTATTTTATTATCTCTTTCCAATTTTTTTAATTTAACTGATTTCTTTTAAATTAAATCAATTCTGTTCAGTTCAAACAATTTTTTTTTAATTTTAAGTTTTTGTTTAATTCGTGTTGATACACATATTGACTTTCAGTCACTTTTTGGATTAGAAATTAGTCTTGCTGCAAAAAACGTCAAATTAAAAATGATTGCTTCACAGTCATGAGATATTCTCTGGAAATCTGCCTTCCGGAAACATTACATTCAAAATATAGTACCTTCAAATATTTGTCAATTCGACGTTTTCTGTAGAGTACTTTTTTCTGCTTTTTTTCGGATTAAATGGGTCACTTTTTTAAAATAAATTAAAGCTGTGACAGATTTTAGCTTAATAAATTGCAAATTCTGGTCTCGGGCTCAACACACTATTGACTTTTTTTAAACCGATGACGCTGTTTTGCTATTATTTCAAAGAAAACATACTAAAGACACTACTTTTAAATAAAAAACAGGAATTTATCAACCAAGAAATATTTTTCAAACAATATCGGTAGCAAAGCTAAATATTAGCGATTGAGTACTTTGTACACCTGCAGAGTGCTTCGGTGTACATGTATTTATTTATAAATAGAATAACATACAAGTTCAATAATAAAAAATTATAATTATGTTATTAAATAGATAATCAAATTATTAAATAACAATAATTACAATAATAGTACATCATTTATACCATTTCCCATACTTTTGTCAAGGATATCTGGTACATTTTTCTATTGATGACCTTTTTTTTGGGGGGGGGGGGATCGCTTGAAAATTTTTGACCGTCCTGGTTTTTCACCCGACCCAAATGGTAACCCTACTTTAACCCTTCCCGGCGCACATTTTTTTATCAAACAAATTTTACTGTTATATGCATCTTAGGGGGTTTTCGGCGTCGCTGATCACGAATCTAAAGTCAGATTTCCAAAATTCAAAATGGCAGATCCAATATGGCGGACGAGTTTTTTAAAAAGTTGTGAGATTTTCATAAAACTTTTTACTCGGGGGTTTTCGAGGTCGCTGATTACGAACCTGGATCCCGATTTGAGAAATTCAAAATGGAGGATCCAATATGGCAGACATATTTGTCGGCCATTTTGAATTTTGGAAATCTGGCTTCAGATTCTTGATTACCGACCCTCAAAACCCCCAGATACCAAGTTTCATGAAAATCCTTCGAATTTTTGAAAACTCGTCCGCCATATTGGATCTGCCATTCTGAATTTCGCAAATCTGGCTCCGGATTCGTAATCAGCAACCCCAAAAACCCTAGAGTACCAAGTTTCATTTCAATTTATCCAATACGTCGTTCAAAATTGAATTCTTTCGTAAAAAAGAGCGATTTTCTAAATTTGTTTATTTATAACTATTTATAATTTTAAACAATACGTTTGTCAACATGTTTTTTCACATTCTTCAATGCTTCAAATACGATATCAATAAGAAATTTTTGTTAATACTTCAAAAACATTGAATCTAGAGAAAAAAGTTGTGAATAAAAAAGGTGCTAATCTGGGTTACCACTGCGCCGCAAAGGGTTAACACCCTGCAAAAAACGTCGTATTGAAAAGTATTAAAATGTATTGACATTCTGAATGCGATTCAATTCTGTTTTCTGTTCCGAAAAAAAGGTTTTAAAATTATTAGTTCGTACTGGTTCGCATTACACTTTATCACGCTGAATGCGAAACGGCAGTGTGATGTCCGCCAAATTATATTCATGGTTATAAATAATATTTATAACCACGAATAATGTTTGGCCAACATCCATGATTCTTTCTTTCGTTGCCTGGGCATCCTAACCCCACCTGTCATTCGACTTAGAATAAATCGAGTCGCGGCATTGAGTCCGAAAAAGTTAAAGTCCCTCAGACAATCGACAGCGCAAGCGCGGCTTCGGTAAACGTTCACGCTTGTAGACATTTGCTTGGCGAAAACGCGCCAATCGTGCGAAACCCGCATCCAGCAGCATCGCGAAAATATGCTCACTCGTTAACTTTTGCACCGCGACCGCGGGCCAATACCCCACTCACTTGCGCGGTGAGTAGTGCGCCGCCGCCCGAGCTAGCCTTTAAGTATAGCGCGTTTCGAGACCGAGAGACACTTCTCCCCGAGTCCCCGTAGTGTACACTTCGGCGCTACTTAAATAAACACAAGTTTTTAACCTTATGTCGCCTACCTTATTCGTGGACCTCCACCCTCTAACGCTTGTATGCCACCATAACAACAGCGTCACACCCGATCCCCGTTTCGGAGAGGATTACCCCCGTCTCGATAACTATCGAAGCCATCGCAACGACGTTCTGGATACCCTGGACCACTCTCGCCCTTCCTCGAAGCCGATCTCCGTTACGGAGAGGACTACTCCCGTATCGGTAGCAATCGCCGTCATCGGAACGAACCCCAACGTCGCCCTGTATACCCTGGATCACCCAAACCACCCTTGCCCTTCTTTGAAGCAGATGCCCGTTACGGAGAGGATTGCTCCCGTAACGGCGGTAATCGCTGTCACCGCAACGTCGCCCTGGATACCCTAAACACCCCGCCTGCGTTATTAAATAACGAAACCTTCCCTCTCGAATTAAATAAAGGATTCCCAGCTTTATTTAATTTAAAATAATTTCTTTTGAATCAGTCTCGACCCACAGACTGACCTCAAGTGTCGATGATTCGCATTACAAAGCATTGGTTCGCATTAAACTCAAGACGCCGAATGCGAGATGGCAGTTGTGGATCTTCCGCATTTAAAAGTATAAAAGTAATCAAGCGGTTCCTGTTTATTGTAAAACTTTTTCCAAATAATGTAAAATAAATATATAAATATTAATAAATAAACACTTTATAAAATATTGAATAAAATTTTAATCCGTGGTTACGCCTTCAAAAGTATTCCAATAACTTTTGGAATTTGCAAAATTCAAACCAAGGCGACATTTCGCATTAAAAAGTTTTCAATTCACGCACAATATTCTTCTCATTCGATCGCATTTCAAATCATTAAAACTAATGCGAACTTTCGCATTAAAAAGTTTTCACTCGATAAAAAATTTCGTCTTATTCTATCGCATTCAAAAGTATTTAAACATATGCGAACTTTCGCATAGAAAAGTTTTTACCTCGCTCAAAGTGTGTCTCATTCTTTCGCTTTCAAAAGGATTCAAAGTAATGCGAACTCTCGATTTAAAAAGTTTTCATTTCGCTCTGAAATTTTCTCTCATTCGGTCGCATTAGAAAGCATTAAAACGAATGTGAAGTCTCGCATTAAAAAGCATTGCGTGCAAAAATTGTTATCTTTCGTATTCACACGCATTCAGGAATTTAATGTTATATAAGAAGTATCGCATTTAAGCGTTTTCGGCTAACCTCCAATGCGAAACTGACACATAACAGACTTCACGGAAACAAATCGTGAATGCGAAACAATACTTTTGAATTTTACGTTTCTTGCAGGGCAGAGAAAAAAATGAAAATGTGGTCCTTATTGGAAGCTACAGACATCATACTGTGGTGCCTTCTAATTATTTTATACAAATATTTCGTGACATTAATTAAATATAAATAACATAGAAAAAATAAGTTGTTGGTTCATTCTTTTTTAAAAATAAAAAATTAATAGGCGCGCGCAAGACTACTAGTATATTATACATACCTATCGAACGATGTTACAACTAGAGTAAAAACACTGGAAGCTACGGTCACGTTTGCCACGAAGTTGTTGATGGTGCAGTAAACACCTCCAAAAGGCCAATCAGAATTCAGCATGAAGATGAAATTAAAAACGCAGTTTAGTACCGACATCAACAAGTCCGCCACTGATAAGTTCACCAGGAAGTAATTTGTCACAGTCCGCATGCGCCTGTGTGCTAATAGAGAAAAAAAACTAATGAGTACAAGATAGTGAATCCTGAAATTTAATTAACCCCCTCATGTCCACGATTTTTTTCACAGGAAAGAGCAATTTTCATATTCTAACTTTACATGAAAAATACATTTTCCCTACAGAAATTATAAACCTGCTCGAAGGGATTTAACATTAGCTCCCACGTGTATCTTAATTAATTTCATTATAACTTCGTTAGGGAAGGTGATCGCAAAGGTTTTATAACATGGAATACTTCTCTTATAAAAAAAAAACAATTTAATCCGTTTCGATACATTAGAGACCTATAATATAGGTAATTTATGGTAATTTTACCGGTAAATATGGTAACTTATCATAAATTACCCAATATTCATTTTTAAAAATTTCCATTAACTTCCGGAAATTTATTAAAGTTTTCGGTCATTTATGGTAATTTTAAAAGTAAATATGGTAACTTACCATAAATTACCCAAAATTCATTTTTTTAAATTTTCCGAAATTTATATGGTAACTTGCCATAAATAACCGCAAAATTCTATTATCGGTAACCAAAATTTCCTCACAGTTATACGATGAGTGGGCTGAAATCATGCATTTGTCATAAAAAAGTAATTTCGTTACCACTATCGTTACCAAAAAGTAACTAGTTACAGTAACTAGTTAAGTGGAACTAGTTACTTCCCATCCCTGATAAAAGATCATTGGAGTTTACATGTTCTATGCGTAGGTATATTTTTAGAACTGTTTTTTTTTTCATGAATTCTGGACTGGGTAGGTTGATTTTTAACGGATAGATGGAAAAAAATTGAAAAGGTACTGGTGGCCTTCATCTTCAATTAATGAATAAAGCATTTGCCTATATTGAATGCTATGTAAAGTGGTACAAATAAATATGTAAATTTTGGTAAATTGTATACAATTTAGCAAACTATGAACATATCAACGTTCTAGTTTAAGATTAAGATCATCAGTAATTTGTATATTCAGTATACACATTCCAACTATAGTCGCCAAAAGGCAATATGAGGCTTTTGACCAGAAGGATGCGAGTGTAGGTAGGCAATGAACTCCTATTTCAGTTCAATTGCTGAAGGGTTCGGAAATTTTTCCTACACATCTGCAGCACCTGCTTTCTCCACGTAAGAGTACAATTAATGTATAGCCCAAGGTCATTGACATAATCAAGAAAGGGAATTCGTAGACCGTTAATACTAAGAGCTGATGATGCTGAAATTTTCTCAGTAGATGGAGAGGAGGATGGTCCAACAATGATTATCTTAGTAAGAAAATTAGAAACACAATATTAACAAGTCAATCTGTGCAAAAATTTATTTCAATAAATGAAAGCATGACACCCTTAACACCTGCAATAATGGTTTTGTAAGGAAGATTCATTAGAATACTTTAACAAGTTTCTTTGAATACGTATACTGTTATTGTTATACGTTATTGTTTCTTATAGAATAGAACTTCTTGAATAACTCTCCATTTATAATGCAAGTTTTTCGTTAGGATTTTTTAATTTTAAGTAATTGTTACAAAGAAGATCATAATTAATCAGTAACTTTATTTTATGGTTTTTTTTTAATAAATATAAAATCAATTATATATTTAAAATTTATAAAAAAAAATTTTTTTTTAAATAGAAAATTGTCCTATGACCCAACTCTTCAGTGAGCTTCACCGGGTGTAATAAAGAACAAATTTTTAGTGTTGTATAAATTATCCTTCATATTTCTGAAATTTTTAATCTTTTATTAATAAATTTAAAATATTCAGCGAAAATCTAAAAAAATTTAATATAAAATAAAACAAGAAAATTCAAACGCAACTTAGAGATTAAAACACTTAAACAAATTGATTTATTGAGTACTATCCCAGGCGGAAATATTATATATAGTTTATATATAGTGTGAAGTATTATATATAATATTCATTTGTTTTATACATTTTTTATATAGAACAAATGAATATTATATATAATACTTCACACTATATATAAACTATATATAATATTTCCGCCTGGGATAGCACTGTGATAATTGCTTTTTCAAAAATGGGGAAAATATTTTAATGTCCAGTTTCTGAAGAATTTTCCTAACATGTGTTTTTTACGATCATTGACTGTCTCTTATCTAGGAAGGAGTGTACATTTAGAAGGAAAAGGCAGGAAAGGGAAAAAAAAGGTTACACTAACACTACAATCTACACTGTACTTGAGTTCATGGGAAAATGCGTAAAAACCAAAATCTGTCAATTTCAAAGTAAATTTTCGTTCGTCTATTTTTTCCTTTTCTAAAATGATTTCAGTACTCAAGGTGACCCGGTTCGGTTCAGTCGTTCTGGACGAAATCTTGAAGAATCAAAATAACAATTTTTTAAGAAGTGTGTGCAAAATAAATAATTACCATGAAGTCTGTTGGATTGTGAAGTGAAGTTAAATTGTAACTTTGAAATTGCAATAAATGAAATAATAAATAAATTTGAATAAACCTTTCTGAATTTTTAAACAAAATTTCACTTATTTCGACGAATTCGAATCTAGAAATTTTAAATTAATTTATAATCAACAATTTTGTTTCAATTTTATCTTTGAAAGAATTTTATTTTTATTTGTTTATCATCTATTAACATTTTTGTGGTGATTGTGACTATCTAACTTGGTGTTGTGCTGATGGTTTTCATACAAGATTTCTAACGGATTAAAATTTTCCCCTTTTCACGATGTAATATAGGACATAACAGCAGAAGGCTAAGGCTCTCTTTTTTCTCCTTTATTGTTTTGTACTTAGTGTGAAACTGAAGTTTCTTAAAAATTTGAACATATCATGAATTTCGCGGAAATTGACAGATTGTGGGGCTTAGGCCTGTTAAAAGGATCAAATCTTTCTACGCGTTAAGTAGAAAACTCAATCAAATTGAATCCCAGAAATCCTTTCTCATAAAATGCAAAAATCATGGAGTTTTCCCGAAAAAAAATTTTTGATTTACGAAACAGATTAGATTTTAAATTCACGAACATCAAAAATAGAAAAAAAATTCAAGAAACCACAAATAAATTCCAAGGATCAATTTTAAATTTGGTTATTAGTGACTGTCACACAAGAATAAATTATTGAAACGGAAAAATTAAATTTACTCTTGACAAATTAAATGAGCAGGTACCCCCCTATGTCATTCAAGAGTGTATTATTAAAGACAATAAATTAAACCAGGAAATTACTCAAAATAATAAAAAACTAGACAGAAAGTGTATGAATTTAATTCAAAATCAAGGTGATATTCAAAAATTAAATATCAATATTCACAATGCGCTTTCACGTGAAAAATCGGACCCATGGTTTCTGAATCTTTCGAAAATTAATATACCTTTCCAAGTGACCAACATTTTGAGATTAGGAGAAGGTTTTAGTAACAAATTTGGGGGAAAAAGTTTGTCCAACTATTAGAAGTTGTAAAAGATGTAGAAATTCAAAAACATAAATACTGAACCACAAAAAAAAATGGGTGAATTTTCAGTTAAAAAAAGTAACGTTTAACAAATCAAAACAAATTTTTAACCTACAAAGATTAATTTTCAACCAAAAAGATTAATTTTTCACCAAAAGACGAATTTTCAAAAAAATGCATCAATTTGTAAACCAAATAGTTAAATTTGTAACTGAAAAAGACCATTTTTTAACCAAAAATGGAACAGTTAAAGTTGCAGTTTGAAAAATTCAACAACAAAAAAACGAATTAGCAACCAGTTGAATTAAAAAAAAAAATTCGAAAAAAAATTCAGTCCATAATGAAACAGATGAATTTTCAACAAAATAGTTGAGGTTCTGAGCTGAAAATTTGAATCGTTTGAAAATCAGTTGACTTTTAAGCCGGAAAATAAGATTTTTCAACGAAAAAATTTTCAACTTATAAGTGACAAATTTCAACAATAAAATGACCCCCCTTCAAGTTGTTAACGTAATTTATGGACGATCCTACATTTTTTCCACTAAACAAATAAGTAGCCAAAGTAAAAAAAAATCGATGATGTTTTGCAAGGCGTTCGAAAATAATAAATTTGAAATTTTAAGCCCTTTTTCTATCCGAATAAACTTTTAATATTCGAAGCCTTTTTTCATTAACAGAAAGAAAGTCCTTCTTTCCTTTGCTATAAAACTCTGAGGAATACCCTTTGAATCTTTTATTTCGAAAACAGCTTCAAAGAAAACTGACAAATAACAATAATACTAAAAAATTGTGAAATGCGAATCTTCCAGTGGAAAGATCCTCGTAAGGTCAGACAAAGAAATACGCAATCGATTGTTTGTTTCTTTTCCCAAGTGTCTGCGTGAGAAATTTATTACCCTAGGCACAACTTCTATTCTCACTATTCTGATCAATCAATTTCAGAACTTTTTTTAAATTATAAAGTTAATAAAAAGATCAGCAGAGTTGAAAAATATTCGACAAAACAGTTCAATTTTCCATTACATCTTGAGAGAATAGATAAATTTTTCACGAAAATATTAAATTTTCAACCAAACAGTAGAATTTTTTACCAAACAAAATGAATTCTGGACCAAAAATATAATACTGGACTTGAAATTTTAACAGAATTAATTTTCAACTATCAAATATGAATTTTTAACCAAAAAGGATGACTTTTCTACCAAAAGATAAATTTTCACAAAAAAAAATTACTTTTCAACGAAAAGATTAATTTTCAACCAAAACCGATTATTTTTCTGCGAAAAAATGAATTTCCAATCCAAAAGGATAAATTTTCTATAAAAAAAAAGAAATAAATATTTAACAAAACAGTTGAATTTTCAACAAAATTATTAAATTTTCAGCCAAGCAGTAGAATTTTCAACCAAACGAGATGAATTCTGAACCAAAAATACAATAGTAGAATTCAACCAGACAGATTCATTTTCCAGAAAAGATGAATTTAAATTCCAAAAGGGTGAATTTTTCATAAAAAGAAACGAATATTCAACAATTTTCAACATAATTATTTTAATCAAAAATATAAATTTTTAACCAAAAATATAATGGTTACATTTTTAGTTGAAAAAATTGATTCTCAACCGAAAATACAAACAAATTTACAACAAAATAGTTAAATTTTCAACCAAAGATATAAATTTTCACAAAAATTATGAATCTTTAACAAGAAAAATGACTTTTCAACAAAAAGTTCAACATTCAGCCCAAAAGATGATTTTTTAACCAAGAAGATTAATTTTATACAAATGAAAAAGTTATATTTTCAACCAGAGATAAATTCGCAACCGAAAAATGAATTTGGAACAAAGTCGTGAATTTTTCAACAGATTAATTGAATTTTTTAACAAAAAAATGTATGCTCAAAGAGGACCAATTTTCTGTAAAAAAAAACAGTTTTCAACAAAACAGTTGAATTTTCGACCAAAAGTAAGTATTTTCTTATCAGAATCCATTAATTCAATGCTCATTTATGCGAAAAAAACAAGAAAAAGAGGAAAACTGGTAATTTTCTTGAAAACAAGGAAAAAAGAGGAATTCTTTAAAACTAAGTAAAAAAGGGAAGTTTTGATTCTCAAATATAAAAGGAACTTTATTAATTGAACGACCCTTCAACACAAACTTTAAATTCTTAAACTTATATTATTAGAGAAACATTAATGTTTGAACGAAACATTAATTTTAAAATCTTCAATATAAAATTATCTTCAATATTTTAACAGAAATGGTTGGAAATATAGAGCGCAATTTCAAAAACATTTTTTTCGAAACAAATCTGAAAAATTCCCGGTTTTCGAAAAAATTCCCGTCTATTTTCCGGCTTTTTCCCGGTGCAAAAAATTCCAGGCTAATTTCCGGATGAAAATTTTTAGCACAGAATTCTCTCAATTTAAAATTTTTTTATTTAGTTATAAAACTGATGATGAGAAACATCTCAGCAAGCCTGTGCCAAAATATTCTCTCTATAAAATCTCTCTGTCCCCTCATGCAGCTGAGGGATTGCCAGACAGCTGCCGACGACTGCTCACGAAAAATGTCAATTTTTTGTTCGATTGCTCAATATCAACTTCATTCGTTTCTAAATTCAGATCATTCCTATTTGAAGTCTGATTGAGTGACAAGGATTTATAATGTTAACTATTTTCAAAACAGAAAATATTTCAATTGAAAATTTGCTTCGCTTATTTTCGTTGCGCTAAAATTCAAAAATGTATAATCCGAAGCTTAGGAAGTAAAGAATAGATCAATTTAAAATGAATCAATGGAGAAGATTAAAAAAATTTTCAAGAAAGAGTGCAGAAATAGCAGCATTAGCTGGCAATTACGAGAAAATAGTTGCTCCTTGCTCTGCTCCCACTACTCAACTTTCCCTTACATAGCTGATAAATCGCCAGACAACTGCGGCCGGTTGTTGTCAAAAAAATTCAATTTTCTGTTAGATTGTTCAATATCAGCTTCATTTGCGTTCAATCTCTAATCTTTTATATTTTAAGTCATATTAATATCTTATAATAATTAAATAAAGAACATATAAATTTAAAATCAAGCAATGAAGTTCAAAAATATTTTTCAAGAGAAACTGAAGAAATTGCGGCATTAGTACACAATGACGAGAAAATAGTGCCAGTAGTGGAATTTTTCACGGGCAGTGCTCTACTCCCACTACTTAACTCTCCCTTATGTAGCTGAGAAATAGCCAGACAACTGCGGCCAGATGTTGTCAAAAAAATTCAATTTTCTGTTAGATTGTTTAATATCAAATTAATTTGTTTTCAAAATCGAATCTTTTATATTTTAAGTCTGATTAATATCTTTTATAATTAAATAGACATATAAATTTAAGGTCAAAGAATGAAGAAGTTCAAACTTACGTAGCTGACAAATCGCCAGACAACTGCGGCCGGATGTTGTAAAAAAATTTCAATTTTCTCTTACATTGTTTAATACCAACTTTTTAAGATCAAACAATGAAGAAGTTCGAACTTACGTATGTGAGGAATCGCCAGACAACCGCGGCCGGATGTGGTCAAAAAATTCAGTTTTCTGTTAGATTGTTTAATATCAAGTTCATTTATTTTCAAACTAGAATCTTTTATATTTGCAGTCTGATTAACATCTTGCAATAATTAAATAAAGATATATATTTAAGATCAAACAATGAAGAAGTTCAAACTTACGTAGCTGAGGAATCGCCAAACAACTGTGGCCGAATGTTGTCAAAAAATTCTGTTTTCTGTTAGATTGTTTAATATCAACTTCATTCATTTTCAAAATCGAATATTTTATGTTTGAAGTCTTACTAATATCTTGTAATAATCAAATAAAAAACATATGAATTTAAAATCAAACAAGGAAGAAGTTCGAACTAACGTAGCTGAAGAATCGCCAGACAACTGCGGCCGGATGTTGTCAAAAAATTCTTTTTTCTGTTAGATTGTTCAATATCAACTTCATTCGTTTTCAAAATGGAATCTTTTATATTTGAGGTCTTATTAATATCTCATAATAATTAAATAAAGAACATATATACTTAAAATCAAGCAATGAAGACGTTCAAAAATATTTTTCAAGAGAAACTGATGAAATAGCGGCATTAGTACACAATGAAGAGAAAATAGTGGCATTAGTGGAATTTTTCACAGACAGTGCTCTACTCCCACTACTTAACTCGCCCTTACGTAGCTGAGAAATCGCCAGACGACTGCGGCCGGATGTTGTCAAAAAATTTCAATTTTCTGTTAGATTTTTTATTATCAACTTTATTTGTTTTCAAAATCGAATCTTTTATATCTGAAGTCTTATTAATATATTGTAATAATTAA
This sequence comes from Andricus curvator, assembly GCA_932195095.1. NCBI lineage: Eukaryota > Metazoa > Arthropoda > Insecta > Hymenoptera > Cynipidae > Andricus > Andricus curvator. Next base: position 9,172 of record CAKNYM010045186.1, on the reverse strand, counting down.
ATAAACATCTAAATTTTTTAAGATCAAACAATTGAGAAGTTCAAACTTACGTAGCTGATGAAATTTTTGTTAATTTTGACGATTTTCTATTCAAAACTCTTCAATTTTTGAAATGTACAATTGAAAACTCTTTAAATTTGAAAGATGTAGAAATAACAATACTTGAGTTGTGATGATTTCGAAGATAAAAATTAAATAGTTGACAGCATTTGTATTTGTAAAACTTAAAACTCGCTTATTTTTTTAAATTGTAAGCTTGAAAAATTGAAGACTTCAATTTTAATGATTCACAATTCCAAGTTCTACAATTTTGAAAATTTAGAATTTAAATTCTTCAATCTAAATGATATGCAGTTTTTATGTTTTCAATTTTAAAATATTTGCAATTTACAGTTCTGCAATTTGGGAGATTTGAAATTGAAATTTCTTTAATTTTTAAGATTTATATTTTAAATGCATGTAATTTTAAATGCTTTTTAAAATATTTTATGCAGTTTTCAAGATTTCCAATGACAAATTTTTCAATTTTTAAGATATTCAATTGAAGATTCTTCGATATTTAATGTCTATTATCGAAATTTTTTTGAAATAGTTCAAATTTAAATGTTTAAAAGTGAAATTTATTCAATTATCATGATTTATATTGTAAAGGTATGAAATTCTGAATATTTCTTAAAATATTTAGTTTGATTTTGAAGATTTACAATTGAAAACTCTTTAGTTTTAAAACAGGTATAAATAACAATTCTTAAATTGTGATGACTTTGAAGATAAAAAGTCAGGAGTTTTGAATTTTAAATCTTCCAAATTGATGAAATTTCAAATGTCAATCATCAGTATTGCAGAATTTTCAATTGTAAATGTTTTAAATAAGAAATCTTAAATTTTGAAGATCAACAATTCAAATTTTTACAATTTAGAAGAGTTACGATGAAAAATCCTTGAATTTTAAAAATATAAATCAACTTTTCTGAATGTAAAAATAGTTTTTAAAAATTTTCACAAATAACTCTGACCCAAACTAATTTTTTCTGAGAAATTTATTACTGCCTCTTTTGAAAATGCATTGAAATTAATTCTGGTTGAATTGGAACGTGTACAATTTTTTTAATTTTTCTACCGCACATTCAATTTTAAACGCTAGAAATTTAGAATTAATACATCCATAATTCCTTAAAGCTTTTAACGTGAAATTATAGTATGTGCAACTTTTTCATTTTCAAGATTTATTAAAATATTAATTGCCTTTATTAAAAATTTTTTTAGATGTCGAACGTTGCAGAATTTATATTTTGTAACTATAAAAAAAGTTTTCAATTTGAGATTAACATATCAAAATATATCAGGAGGCTTCAAGCGATTCCAAAGGATTTCAACAAACTCCAAGGGATTTTCACTGATTTTAAGACTTTTAAAAGGATAGGCATTCAAAAATATATTACACATACGTAATTTGAAAATTCTCAAAACGGTTGAAAATTTATTGTTTAAGATTCTTCATTTTAGTTAAAGATTCATCTTTTAAGTTGAAAATTTAACTACTTCGTTAAAAATTAGTTTTTTTGGTTAAAAATAGATTTTTCAAAAGAAGATTTTTCTGTTTTGGTTAAAAATACATGAATTTTCGACGAAGTAGTTGAATTTTCAACTAAATATATACATTTTTAACAAAATATCTGAATTTTCAAAAAAAAAAAAAATATATAAATTTCCACCAAAAATTGGATAGTTGAATTTTCAGTTGAAAAATTAATTTGCAACAAATGAAAAAAGAATTTTACATAAAATAGTTAAGTTTTTGACCAAAGAGATCAATTTTCAAGTAAAATGCTGAATCTTCAACTGAAATAGTTGCATTTTCAGTTTAAAAATAAATTTTTTAACAACAGACGATTTTTTTAACAAAATGGACCAATTTTCTGCCAGCTAAAATAATTTTTAATAAAGAGAGAAGAATTTTCAAACCAAAGAGACAAATTTTCAACAAAGTACATTAATTTTTAAACAAATGGTTCCACCAAGCAAATGACTTTTTAACTAAATTGTTGAATTTTCTACAAGTTAGAATAATTTTTGATATGACAACCAATAAAGTTTTTCATTTGAAATCAAAGACTGTAAAAGTCAACTAAAAAAGGCAAATCTAAAAATAAAATTGAATCCTTAACCAAATAATTGAATTTTCAACTAAAAAATATGTATTTACAATCAGAAATAAAAAAGTTAAAATTTTTAACCATAAGAGAGGAATTTCCAACAAAAAATATTAACTTTCAACCAAATAGTTGAATATTCAACTAAAGAAGATGAATTTTCACCAAAAATTGAGTAGTTAAATTTTCATTTAAAAAATTAATTTTCAACCAAAAAGAAAACGAAGTTTCAACGAAAAAAGAATAATTTGTATACCAAAAAGACAAATTTTCAACAAAGTCAATTAATTTTCAAACACACAGTTGAATTTTCAACCAAATAATTGAATTTTCAACTAAAATGAAGAATCTTCAACTAAAAAAATTACTTTTTAACAAAATTGTTGAATTTTCTACAACGCAGATTAATTTTCAACTAAAAGAGATGAATTCTCATCTAAAAAATATGAATTTACACTAAAAATGTAACAGTTAAATTTTCAACAAAAAAACGGAATTTTCAACCAAGAAGATAAATTATATTATTAATACTGGAATCACACCGGATTACAAGTGTATTACTCCGGCCTAGAACTGAATTACGCTGGATTACAAGTGGATTACTCTGGCTTGGAACTGAATTACACTGTATTACAATGGATTACTCGGGCTGAGAACTAAATTACTCTGGATTAAAAGTGGATTACTCCGGATTAGAAATGAATTACGCTGAATTACAAGCGGATTACTCCGGCTTAAAACTGAATTATTCTGGATTAAGAGCGGATTACTCCGGGTTAAAACTGAATTACTCTGGATTAAAAGCGG
>CAKNYM010045183.1:51846-75771 GCA_932195095.1 Andricus curvator | reverse complement strand
AGCTATACTTATACGTAATCTTTCATTTATTTCTCTTTTGTATTTTTATATAATTGTTACACGTTTATTGTTTGTCTTGCGCCGAAAATGTTAAGAGGGGCAGTTGTAACCCTCGAGTTACAGCTAAGAGCCTTCCCATAGGCAAAACTTCTCGCGTTAAAGATTATAACTCAGAGAAGTTGCATCATAAGGGAGAAATTGAAGGGCGCAAACTCCGAAGCCTCCCACTAAAAACTCTATCGCGAATAGTGGGAGTAAAAACTGGAGCACGGTCCATAAAAAGGGCCGCACGAGCCGAAAACGGCAGTTGGGGTGTTGCGTGGGTGACGCAACAAGGATCAGGGAGTACCTTGAGAGAAGATAGAGAATTATATTTTCGAACCTTGTCTCATACATCCCCCTGAGTAAACCGGGAAGTTTTGAGTCCTTAGAATTTTTTCTAAGTCCTTAAACCTTCTCTTAAAAGGAAAGAACCTCTAAGAGCGGACAGAAATTAATTTCTTTCTCCGGTCTACAAGAGGCCACTCTTTCTGAGTTTTTCTTGTGCGTGCCACTCAAGGCCAGAGCTATCTTCCTTCGGGAATCTTTTTCTAAGTTCGAAAGCGATCCTTTTTAAAGGAAAAATTTTTAAAGTATATTTTTCTTACAGAGTCGGACTCTGAAAAATCTACTGAATTAAGTATTCCATTTTAGAAATTTAAAGTCGAAGTATTTTCCGACAGAGATCGGACTTAGCAGAAATAGATTCAAGTGACTTTACACTAGCCTAACAGAAGAGCAGAGCACGGTTAACCGTGTCCCCTAGTCGACGAAGTTAGATTTTGTAAATCTTTACTTGTGCTTTAGTCCCTTAGCTTCTTATGGGCAGGCAGGAATTCATTCCTTTACCTGGACAAGAAAGCAGCTAAGCCTAAAGGCAAGTTTGAGAATATTTCTCGATTTTAAAGAGATAATTTGAAGCCTTCAATAAAAGTTGAGTGAGAGCAAGCCTCTCTAAAACTGGATAAATCCAGATTGCGCTCTCTGAGTAATAATTCACTATTCCTACCCCAGGTAGAAGCGCACCTGTAGTCCGAGAGCGACTCGACTCAGGCAGAATCGTAGCGAGCGAACGTAAGGGCCGAGTCCAAAGTGACCCCCTCTGTACCTGACTTCTTGTCTTTTATTGTGCTCATTAGTAGCCTGCTTTGTGCATCATAGTTTAAGGATAATGGATATTGGACGTTACGTCAAAACAAAATAATTTACAGGTCGAAATTAAAATTAGAATTCTTTTGGAATCAAGATTTAAGTTTGAAAGATAGAGTTTTAAGCGTGCCATAGAGCAAATTATAGTTTGAGATTATTTCAGCTACGGCTTGATAGAATTTAAGTATACAGATTTTTGAGAATAGAATTTTAAGCGTGCCATAGAGCAAATTATACTTCGAAATTATTTCAGCTACGGCTTGATAGAATTTAAGTACACAAGTTTTGAAAGATAGAATTTTAAGCGTGCCAAAGAGCAAAATTAGAATTTAAGCGAATAAAAATTGAATGTAGAATTTAAGTGTGCCTAGGGCAAATTATATCGTGAATTAGTAAAAGCTGCGGCTTAATAAAAATACGTGTGTGGCCAGCAAAGGCAATTTTCTTTAATTTTCATCAAAATTTAGTTCTTAATGTTAGCTTAGATTACAGGGATCATCTGTACAATCAGCTCAGTTTACGGTTTTATGAATAAACGCCTGTATCTACAAATGAAACCTCATTTCTTCTCCATGCGCAACCCTATTATAAATTAAATTTGTCGTAACAATATTAAAATTGTTACAAAAGTTAACTTGGCCAAATTCCGGCAGTTACAATATATATTCTCTTTTTTAGAATTTTTAGACTTTTATCGCTATCCAAAGCTGATTTTGAAAACCCAAGAAATTTTAAGTTTCAAATTCTCGATCGTTTTTCTCGAAATTAGGTAAGTTTTTGACATCAAACTTCATTCACCCGTATGCACAAGGTTCATATCTCGTCCCTTTTTTTTCTAACTGAAACATTATATTTTTTATCGCAATCTGCTCCAATTTTAGGTTGTTGTCACTTTGAGTTTATCAACTTCAACATTAACTTCATCTGATGTGGAAAAATTTTTGGAATAAAGATGTTTTGACCTTAATTAAGTACTACTTTAGCTCGGAATTAGATACTTGCTTCATCTTTTAATGATTATTTCGATTTTACAGGATATTTTTCCGTTGTTTCGAAAAATTCCTATGTTGTTGTTTATACCGTTCTGTACTGCCGCATCCTTCTACTACACTCAAAAATTGTATTTTTATATTGAGATATTCCGGTTTTGTAATTTCAACAGTTTTTCGAAATTTTTGAGAAAAATTCAAGTTAATTTAAAAGAGGTGTAGGAATTTCAGAAGTTTTGTAGCTCAAACATCTAAAAGGAAATGTGTGCTTCAAGTTCTTAACGTTCAAATGAACAAAATTTGTTATTCATTTCCTTCTTATCTAGAAACAGAGCAAAAAAATATCTGTACATTACATTGAAAATAATGCAGTTATAAAAGAAACTTATAATGCATATTTTCATCTGCCGTTGGAAAATATTTCTAGATATAATAGAATTGGGAAAATATATGTCGTTCATTTGCAGGTTCAGAACTTTAAATTACAAGAAAATGTTCATGGGAACTCAGGTAGTTGAAACTTGTCGCCGTTCCCCTTCTGCTGTTGTTCCGCAGGAAACCACCATCTGGCTGTCTAGTCTCAAAATCCCGAGACGATCCGAGCGATATATCGGTTCTTCGATACCAAAGCGATACGAGACAAAACCGAGACTGGCGTCTCGGAAACCGATACCGATACGAGAAAAAACCGAGATTTTTCGATACGATATCGAGACAGTCTCGTATCGAACGGCATCACTAATTGCAGCCACTGCTTCAGGGCTGACCTGAAACTAAAGTTTCAGGTTATGCTGCTCTGATATGTATTCTCTACGATGCCTGTGATTGGCCAGAGCACCCCATGGTGGGGACTGTTCAGACTTGATTGGCCAATCAAGTCTTTTTTTAAATTTCATATTGCAAATTCAACTGTCTTCAAAAAATATCGGTCTTTTAGCTTGAAGATTTATCGATTTTGTTCAAAGTTCAACTATTTCATTGAAAAATCGGTCCTTCTGCTCAAAACTGGAACTGATTAGTTGTTAATGCAAATTTTTAGTTAAAAATCAATTTTCCTAAATTGAAAATTCATCTTTTTTGGTAGAAAATAGTTCGTGGTTGTTTATGGATGGCTAACAAACTAAATAACGCACATACAATCCTTTCTCTACCGGTATTTGTTCTAATTTTCATAATTTTTATTTCTTAACTGATTTAGCAGTTCAGCACTATCAGCAAGAATAAATATTGCATTCATGATGGTCACGAGGAATTTTTACACGAAGATTGATTTTTCAAGACTGCAAATGACTGAATCTAATTTCGATGTGACTCACATATGATAGACATGAGAACATAAGATATTTCGAAAACAATTTACGTGGAAGTCATTTGAGAAACTGAAATAATATTTAAATAAAATATGTTGGAAATATTTAATATACATGTTCTACATAATTTGATTGAATATAGGTAAAATGAGGAAATTTGTTATATTTGTTGTAAACTAAAACATTATAAATTAATAAAAAAAATGTTCTTGTACTAAAACTTTTATAATTGTCATATCCAATGAATTGTAGATTAGATTAGTTCAAACAAAAGGCTTTACTTTTTTTCCGCAAATGTCGACAGATGTAAGAAAAGTCAACAATCAAACCTGTTCAAAAATTAATCTTGTTTGTTAAAAATTCATCTTTTTGGTTCAGAATTCAAGTATTTGGTTCAAAAATCGTCTTTTTTGGTGAAGTCATCTGGTTGAAAATACGGTTTTTCTTATAAAAATTATTTTCTTAAACTAAAAATTTGATGATTCCATTTTTAGTTCAAAAAATCTTTTTTAGTTAAAAATTCAACCATTTAGTTTAAAATTCACTTGTATTGAATGAAAATGAATTTGATTGGTTAGGAATTCAACTATTTTGTTAAAAATCCTTTTTCTACGTGTAATTCAACTGGTAGAGAATTTAGCTGTTGGTAGAAAATTCATCGTTTATGGTAAAGAAGTTTTTCTCTGTTGAAGATTAACTTTTTCGGTCAAAAATTTAACTGTTTTGTTGTAAATTCGTCTTTTTGGGTGGACAATTCATATATTGTATTGAAAATGCAATATATATTTTGACTGTCGCAAATGCAATTGTTTGTTTGGCATTTTATGGTTTGGTATTTTTTTGTTTGTTTTTTGAGGATTAAACCATTCTGCTGGCAAATCGTCTTTTTGTTAAGCATTTATCTTTATATTTAAATTCGACTGATTTTGATTTTAAATTAAAATATTTTCTTGTTAGAAATATCAACAATTATATTTTTCGTAGGAATGAATCGGTTTTGAGTGAAAATTCAAATATTTGTTTGAAAATTCAACTTCTTACGAAAAAATTAATTTTGTTTTTGTTGAATATTCATTATTTTAGTTGAAAATTCAACAATTTGGTCGAAATTTTATTTCTTCCTTGACTGAAAAATCTTTCCTGGTTAAGAGTTGAACTGTTTGATTTGAAGAATCGTCTTTTTAGTTCAAAAAAATTTATTTATTTTGTTAACAATCAAACTTTTTTTTAAATTTGTCTCTTTCGATAGGAAGGTCGTTCTTGTGGTGAAGAATTAATTTTTGGTTTATTGAAAATTCAACTATTCGGTTAGAAGTTCAACTATTTGGATTTAAAGACAACTGCTTCGTCTAAAATTATTTTTTTTTTTAAATTCAACTGTTAGTTCGAAAAATCATCTCTCTTGATAGAAAATTCGTCCTTTCGGGTTTAAAGGTCGACAGGTTTGTAAGAATTCGATTTCATAGCTTGATAATTCTGCTCTTGACTGTTTTTTATCGAATTCAATTCAATTAAAGTAATTCTAAAAGATATGCCAATTTAAAAATGTATTAAATTGATAAGGTAACAGAATTTTGGAGACTGTACTGAACGGTGAAAAACTTATTACTTAGCCAGATTTTCTCTTTTTCAATAATAATCATATTTTAAATTTTTCCCGTTTTAATAGATTTTTAAAACTTCTGTTATTTAATTAAATTTAATTCATTTTAAAATTTAGATATCTCTGAGGATTACTAGGCAAACATTGATAGACAAATCTTTTTCGGGTATTGATACAAGGATATAGACCAAGGTCTATTAAGCGCAGTTTTCTATTTAGATAGGTCGTTCCGGCTGATAAGATTTTGTATTGAATTTACCACGTGGGCTTCACCTATTAGAATACATGTCGTCATTCTAATGAATTATTCGGGTATATATAGCGGTGGGAATGATCCAGATTTATCAGTTATCTTTCCCGAAATCTGACAAGACAACATGAAGATCGTTCTGGGAACTCTGCTTCTTGCCTTCGCGGTATTCATCAATTTTGGTGGTAAGTTTGTAAACTTCAATACAAATTTTTGAAGAGGTTGGTGGGGTATTGTGTGAAAGGAGGGGAATAATAATGAATGAGGAGGGTGGTGGAGAATGTTTGTGGGAAAGGAAGGGACAGGAGGGGTTTGCGGGAAAGTAGTGAAAGGATGGAAGGAGATGGAAGAGGGGGGAATGATAGTGGGAAGTTATGGAAAAGCAGAGGATGGTGAGTAAGTTGTCTTGTTCTATATTTTGAACAAATATTCAAGGAAAAAAATGTTTTGTTGGATTTTAAAAATTGAAATTATATTATCGGTTGTTTTTATTTTCAAAAAACATTATTTTTATTGAATAGCGTTTCAGATTTACGAAAAGTAATTATTTTATCAATTGTTTTTGTTAATGAATTTTTTTCTTACTGTCGCTTTTTCCAAATTTCTTTATAAATAGTTGAATTTTAATAAATCAAGGCTTAGCTTTTCCAGGAACACATTTCCTGCAATTCTGTTGTTCTGTTTTAGAAACTAGTAAAAAATATTGAAATATATTTATTTTTTAGAAATATGGATTTTTTTAAATCTTCTTTTAACGATCTGAGTCATAGGAAAATTTACTTTCTAAATTGAAAACAGGAGAGTTGTAGAGAATGTTTTCTACAAAGGAATGAGCAAACATTTATTAAACTTTAAATTTTGTTCAAAAATTTATAAAAAGCGATAGGAAGCAGAAATTCAATTGCAAAAGGCATTGTTAAAATAAATGTGTTTCGTAAGTTTTGGAAGTTTTTTAGTAAACATAATGTATTTTATTTAAAATTACGTCATCAGTATTATTATCTGGATTCATGAAATTATAGAAAAACCATTTTTCCAGGGATTTAATTTTTTGCACATCTACCTTAATTAATTTAGATTGAAAAGGTTTTCGAACTTTGTTTTTTATAGTTTATGGTTTTATAGCCTTATTTATCAGTTCTGAACAAATGAAACATTTTTCATATTTTCGGTCGAGGGTGAGACTGTCCTTCGTACTTTTTTCCTAGAAGGAGTGTGGAGGGTATGAGTTGGTGGGGGTTAGCAGGAAAGGATGTCAAGAAGGGTAAGGAGGAAGGGGGTGATATGAAGGGAAGAGTGGGGTGCAAAAAGATGGTGAAAAAGTTAGGGGAATGAGGAGAAGTGGAGTGAATAAGAGGGTTGGTAAAGTGATGTAGAGGTATAGTGAGAAGGAATAGAGTTACTGGGAAAGGAGGAAGGGATGGAGAAGGATGATGCGATAGCAAGGAAATGTTGATAGATGGGGTTGCGAGGAAAGGAGGGCAAATTATGGAAAGAGATTGAAGGAAAGGGTAAGACTATTCATAGTGGGCAAGGATGGAAATGGAGTGAAATGATAAGAAAGGTTGAGAGGGATAGAGAAGGATGGTGAAAAAGGAAGCTAATAGAAGCGAAAGGACGGTGCGGCGTGGTGGGAATGTGGGGAATATGATAGAGAGGAGTGGTAGGAAAGAAGGGAATTAGCTAAGGGGGGATGAAGGAAAATGTGGAGAGAGGAGTGGGGGAGAGTGAGAGTGAGAGGGTCGGATGGGGAAGCTATGATGAGAAACTGCCCCCGTTTTCAAGAAACCTTCTTTTGTGCTCGCTTTTTAGCTTCAATGCGAACCGAATTATTAGAAAAAATCTCTTTAAATTAAAAATTAGGCTATACTTCCGAAAATTTCACCCAAGAATACTAACTTGACACTTGACCTAGCGGTTCGTTTCAGATTATAGTTGAACGCCCTTGAAGGATTTTTGGCGCAGATCAATATAAACGCAGTTAATAATAATTTTGACTTTTTTTCAAAATCTCGAAAAATATTGATTTTGGCAAAAAATGTTTGCTACAAAAGTTGTAGATCTCGTAAAAACACATATTTTTTATACTCATACTTTTTTTCAAAAATTAATATTTTTCGAGAAAAATGACAAAAAATAATTTTCAGATTTTTCTTTTAGCCGTTGGGACAGGGGTCCGGCGTTAGTGGGTGGAGAGGGTGTAGTTCACATCCACTCACGCCGACCCCTTTCCAACGCCCAAAAAAAAACACGCATCCTAGTGGTGGTAATATTTTTGTAAAAAAAAATCTCAAAATTTGTTTTGTCATTTTTCTCGGAAAATATTAATTTTTGAAAAAAAGCATAGCAATTAAAAATATGTGTTTCTAAGAGATCTACAACTTTTGTAAGGAAAATTTTTTCTCACAATCAATATTTTTCGAAATTTTGAACAAAAACTAATTTTAAAAAAGTTAAAAAAATTAATAACTTCATTTATATTGATCTGCGCTAAAAATCCTTTAGTTTGTTCAACAAGGGTCTAGAACAAACCCCTAGGCCAAGTATCAATTTTCTGACATTTTTTTTCAGTTGAAAAGTAGTCTAAAATTTAATTATTACATTTTTGAATGATAATTCATCTTTTTTGGTAGAAAATTAATCTACAGGGTTGAATGTTGAACTGCTTTGTTAAATATTTATCTTATGTATTTTTTTAAATGGTACTTTTGTTTGAAAAATTAATTTTTTGATTGTAAATTGAACTGCCTGGCTGAAAGATGAGCTAATTTGTTAACTATTCATTTTATTTTTCATTTATTTATTTCATTTTTTATTCATTTATTTGGTTTAAATTAACTTTGTTGTTGAAAATGTATATTTTCCGGTTGAAAATTCGTCTTCTTAGCTTGCAAAATCAAGTATTTTGTCGAAAATTCTTCTTTTCGGTTTGGAAATTCTATCATTTTTGCAGAAAATTCAACTGCTTGGTTGAAAATTAACTTCCTGGTTGAAAATGCATATTTAAGTAGGGGAGAGTGGGGCTAAGCCGACAGTGGGGCATAGCCGAAATAGTTTTTTCTGACACAGGGGTTCTCAAAACGTGAAGATATAATAAAAACCGACGAAGTCCAATTTTACATAAAACTAATACCTTCTCGTTATAGGATGAGAATATACAAAATTTTGTTTGATAATGTATTAGGTATTGTTAGATCATGAATTTAGTTGGCTTTTCAAGCATTATTTTCAATAATTCCAAGGTTAAGTTCGTGAACTAGATATTTCCAACCAAAGTAAATAAGTTTAGAACATTTTCAAAATTTAAAAGGAAAATTTTTTTTTTTGAATTTCAGAAATTTTTGTCAAAGTTTCTTCCGGTTGCGTAAAAGACTTGTAACTTATCCCTATGCCATTTTTACTTGCGATTAAACCTAAAAAAGTTATATGCTTTTTAACCATATGAAAATTTTCAAAAAATGTAAAAAAAAAATATTTTTATAACAGATTAAGGAATATCAATCCAAATTTCTACGGAAATAAAATATATTTCAAAACTATTCTCACGAAATTTTTCAATTAGACCAAAGTTCAAAAAGTTAGATCATTTTCAAAAATATGCCATTTTTGTTTTTAAGAGATATCCTAATGACATTTTTCAATTGGATACACATTGAAAATGTTCTAGATTACTTAATAATAGTAGAGTTGTCTTAAAACTGTAGTTTGAACGAACCATACATTTCTATAAATTTTAGAAATTAAGGGAAATTTGTGGTAATTTATAAGCATTTATGGTAATTTACGGAAATGTATAGAAAGCCTAGATTCTCAAAATATATTTACATCATCCAAATTAGGAACCTTCGGTTTATTTTAATATCGACTGACTTTGGGATTACATTTAGCCTTTCTTTATTTTGGACCACTAGCAAATTTTCGGGGTTCCTTGAAAAAATTCGTTAATAAAAATCTCTATATTATATCTTACAGATGGAAGTAATCAGCAGCGACCTAGGGGTGGAGGTCAACCACCAAGGCAGCGTAGAAGACGGTCTGATCAACGTTAGTATATTATAATTTTTTTGAAATCACAAAAAGTTGCTGGAATTCAGAAAAAAAATACAAATTTCATTTCTTAACCGCAAATAAATTGTTTTGGCTGAACGGCTTTGGCCCCTGGACACCTTCGAAACAAGTTTCAAATTTTTACGGAAATAGTACATATTCTTATAGAAAATTGAATTGTACATCTTTTTTTATTTAAATAAACTTTTGTAGCTTCTCCCGATTTCAAAGTAAACCCGAAAAACCCGTTTTAAACAAAAAACAACTTTCTGTAAATTTTAGAAAATGAAAGTTTATGAAATTTGTGGAAATTAATGATAATTTATGGAAATATGTTGAAAATTCATTGGCATTTATGGTAATTTCCGGAAATTTATAGAAAGCCTAGATTCTCAAAATATATTTACATCACCGAAATTTGGAAATTCGTTTTTTTTTTAATATCGACTGACTTTAAGATTACATTTGTCCTCTCTTTATTTTGGACCAATGGCAAATTTTTGGCGTGCTTTGGAAAAATTCTTTAACAAAAATTCCCTATACTATATTTTACAGATGAAAGTGATGAACGGGGTTCACGTCTACGTGTAGCGCCAACGCGGCCGTGGTTGCAACAGGATGTTCAACGTTAGTGTATCATAATTTTGTCGAAATAACAAAAAATTCCTGGGATTAAAAAAAATCCAAATTTTTTATCTTTTATACCATTAAGCTATTTCCCTTTCGGCGAGCCTCTAGGGGTAAGCGTGACACTACCCGATTCGGGTAGTGTTTCTAGGTGGATAGTTTCTTGTAGTAAATAACTTACAAGTGTGGGCTCACCACACCCACGGCCGCCAACAGCAACGCAGTAGTATCAGACGGTCACCCATCCAAGTACTAACCGCGCCCAACACTGCTTAACTTCAGTGATCTAACGGGAACTGGTGTTTCCAGCGTGGTATGGCCGTTGCCAATAAATGGTTCTCGCTGAACCCCCTCGATACCTTCAAAACAAGTTTCAAATTTTGACTTATGAAGTACATATTCTTATAAAAAATTTAATTGCACATCTTTTTTCATTACACAAAAATGTTTTAGCTTTTCCCGTTTTCAAAGTAAACCCGAATAACAAGATAAAAAAAAATTGTAAATTTTAGAAATTCATGAAACTTTATGAAATTTGTCAAAATTAATGATAATTTATGGACATTTGTGAAAATTTATGGGCATTTATGGAAATTCATGGAAATGCGCATTAATTCACCGGACGCATACGCAATGTCTCAGGCTATAACTTTTCTGTCGTGATGTGGGAAAACACCGTTAACTACAAAATGAACGAAGCCGAGAAAATCGACGAAAACTGTTCGAATTTGTACTCTCGTGTATCGCGGATTCTAATTCATTTTCGAAACTTTTTTAGTTGTTCTTGACTGATTTGCATATGAGCTTGTCATGTCTGCCAAAAATATGTTGAAAAATGTTAATTAATTATTGAAAATGCAGTGAGTGGTGTTAATTGGGATGCTGGAATTCGGGAAAACACCGTAATCGGCAGTTACCGCTCTCTTCAAATTACGGACCTCAGAAACAGGCCTGCTGTAATTTGAGAGAACGCCGTTCATGGTAAAAGAATATGAAATAATTAAATCATCACAAATCATTGTTCAGTCATGAAAGTATAATTATTGTGAAATATTACATATTATCAAAAAGAGTCAAAAAGAGTTCTTTGGAAAGTTTCAGATTTTTTGAGCGAAAAATGAACGAGCCAGCGTAGGTTGAAGTGAATGCGCGAAAAACTCGATTGTCTTCCGTCTTGAGCGTAAGCGTTTGCTTAAGGTCTTCGCACAAGAAAATCCGTTGCAGTGCGCTGGAGACGTCTCACGGACGCGCCGTCCGCGCACGAATGCATAACGCCAACCAATCCCGTGCAACCTACCGTGCTGCTACCGTCCGTGGCAGCGCTCACTCAAGTGCGTTGCGAACTAGTGTAAGTAGCGACGTACTTGTGTGCGTCACAACTCGGACCGCAGCAGCACGACAGGTTGTACGCGATTGGTTGGCGTTATGAGTTCGTGCGCGGACGGCGCGTCCGTGAGACGTATCCAGCGCACTGTAACGGATTTTCTTGTGCGAAGACCTTTATCGAGGACGGGCGGGCAAAGATGAAAGCTCACCGATTCCTTTCTTGTCATTCTCGAGCTAGCCCGCACAATATTATTGATTTTTATGGGAAAAAATGCCTGTGTAATTTTGAAATATCCGAAAAAAATTTCGAAATTTCCACATTATTTTCAAGCTATCCGATCGTCAACCATTTATTACATTCCAAGGAATTTTCCTTATCACAAAAAATATTCTGCATTATCTTTCGAAATACATGAAAATTTCCGAAAATGCTCAGTAATACCTACATTCGATAAAATATTCCGAAATGTCCTCCAATTAATGAAATTCCTTTATATTCTTGAACAGACAGGAATTGTCAGAAAAATTGAGAAAACTTTGAGAAACCTTACAGAGATTTTTGAGAACTTGAGTATAATTTGCAAAAAATTCTTTTATAAGCAAAAAATATATAATATTTCTTAGAAATGCGTGAAAATTCACAAAAGTTTATAAAATTTCAAAAAATAATTTATTAACTTCTAACATTCGCGGAAACATTAAAAAAATTGTTGTAAATTGTAGAAAAAATTCTACCTATTATCTCATAAAACTTTAATTTTGTTGTATTTTAATATTGATGAAACTACCAACGATTGTCACCGGAAAGGTGGAGGGGTTTTAACGCCCAAAACCACAGCCGCAGATACGCCAGTGATGATAATAATTATGAAAAAATGAATCATGTTTTACCCTTTAATTCTCTCAAAAAAGTCATCAACAATACATTTTTTTGGCAATCAACTGATTTGCATATCTCATTTCCAGAGTGTTTCGCAATGTTGCGTTTTGAAGATTTTCCATTCACTGTTCCTTTTCTACCACAATCGACTTTCTTTTTTGGACGGGACGACTGAAAAATCCCGAAAAATAAAATTCCCAAATTGAAAAATTCCCGAATAATGAAATTCCCGCATAATAAAATGTCCGAATAATAAAGTTCCCGAATAATAAAACTCCAGAATTATAAAATTCCCGAATAATAAAGTTCCCGAACAGTTTATAATATTACGGAATTGGGAAATTCCCGAATAATAAAATTCCCGGTAGAAAATTGCTGAATTATAAAATATTCGAACAGTAAAATTCCCGAATTATGAAATTCCTGAATCTGATTAATTAAAACATTTTTTTCATGAATATTATTTATTTATTAAAAATACAATAATCAAATATTTTCACGAAAAAAAAAATTATTTTCAAAGTTCAAAGTTTATGAAATTATTGTTTAAATTTAAAATTAATGGTTAATGGTTTAAATTCGGGAATTTTCTAGTTCGGATATTTTATGATTCGGCAATTTTCTTTTGCGAATTTTATTATTAGGGGATTTTCAAATTCGAATATTATGAACTCTTGGGCATTTCATTATTCGAGAATTTTCCAATCGGGAATTTTATTATTTGGGGATTTTCCAATTCAGGAATTTCATTAGTCAGTAATTGTATTATTCGGGAATTCTATTATTCGGGACTTTTCCAATTAGGGAATCTTTAAAGCATTTTAATTTTTTTAGACAATAAACTTCAACACTTGTTGAATTATGAATTATTGTCAGTTTTCAATTTATTTTTGCTGAGAAAACAAAAACCGCAGATCGATGTTGATCGGTCTGCACTTGTCCAAAAAATGCAAAAAGGACATCAAACAAAATTTATAAACATTGGTCAACACTAAGGAAAAGAATGTGCGGGTTTTCATCTTTGCCCGCCAGTCCTCGGCATGTAAACGCTCACGCTCGATACGGAAGAAGAACGAGTTTTTCGCGCGTTCACTTGAACCTACGCTGGCTCGCTCATTTTTCGCTCAAAAAATCTGAAACTGTCCAAAAAACTCCTTTCGACCCTTTTGAATAACTTCTTCACGGACAGTTGTTTGAACTCGAAAATTCCCTCTATACTTTTCTCCGCCGAACGTGAAAAAGCATGGTAATAAATAGTTATTAACAAATATCGACATATTGTTAAGGAATTAAATATTTCACGCACAAATCGAATACCTCAGGCTTCGACAGAGTACAGTACGCTTGGGATTCAAATTTCAAATCATTTCGTTTAAAATAAAGAATGTTACGGCGAGTTTATTTTAAAACATGCATTGAATTCCGCGCTTAAAAATTTGCCGTGCATATTTTATTTTTCACAAAGTTGAAATCGCACAAAAAAAATTTCCACATGAAAATTGTTCTCTTTATTGAGCTCTATATGCTCATATTTTTTTCGAGTGGTTTTCCTTTAAATTTCAGTTTCAGATAACTTTTCGCGCCATTTTATCTCGAATGGGGAACGATAAATACAAAGCCGAGCGTCCCGTCGGTTATAGCATCCGGGGTCTCAATTGAAAACTCTTTACTTTGGAGAAATGTATGAATAGCTATTCTCACTATAAATTGTGACGATGTTAAAGATCAAAAGTCAAGAGTTTTCAATTTTTAATCTTTAAAATTGATGAAATTTGAAATGTAAATCATTAAAATGACAGCGTTTTATCTGTAAAACTAAAAACTCACATAATTTTTAAATTATAAATTAAAAAATTAAATTTTACAGATTTACAATTTGAGGTTCTACAATTTTAAAGATTTATAATTAAAATTCCTCAAATTTGACGGTTTGCAGTTTAAATGTCTTGAATTTTTCAAGATTTGCAATTCAAAGTCCTGCAATTTTGGAATGATAAAGTGTTCAATTTTGAAATATGTGATTTTGAAGGTATGCAATATGGAATTTTTTTTTTATAGTTCAATTTTTAAGACCGGCAATAAAAAATTCTACAATTTTAAAGATTTGCAATTTAAAACTCTTCAGTTTTGAAGATGTACAACTAAAAACTGTTTCATTTTGAAAGATGTATTAATAAAAATTACCTAATAATTTTGAAGATCAAACGTCAAGAGTTTTCAATTTTAAATCTTCCAAATGTATGAAATTTCAAACGTTAATCATAGGAATTGCATAATTTTTTATTGTTCAACATAAACCTCTTATAATTTATAATTATAAATGTTTTAAATGAGTAAATCTTTAATTTTAAATATCGACAATTCGAATTTGGACCATTTTGAAGATTTACGATCAAAAATTCTTGAATTTTAAAAATAGAGATTTGTAAATTATTCCATTATCAAGACTTGTCTTTCGGAAGAATGTAATTTTAAATATTTTTTTTTCGTTTCAAGTTTTTAGATTCACAATCATAAATTCTTCAATGTTAACGACTTTCAATTTGAAATTCGTCCTTTTGAATATTTGCAATTAAATACTTTTCAATATTATTCTTATTAATCTCAACAACTCTTCTATGTTTTTTGAACTGATGTTTAAATCAGCCAAGTAGATGTTAATATTATAAATTTTGATAAATTAGAAGTCGAACTTTTTTTTTAACCGAAAATATATAGATAAGAATGTTATAACTGTTATTAAATTTCATGACTAACGAATAATATGAAATTCTAGCGGAATTAATTAATTATTCGTATTATTTATAACACGATTATTATAAATTCAGACAGCATGACTTTTCAGTGGATTTTACAAGAACTTCAGTTAAATCTACTTAATTTCTATGCATTTTACCTATTAGCCGCCAGGAGAATCTACTGAACTCGCCGTTTTTCATTTACTTATGCATTTTACTGGAAGTTAGGTAAAATCTACAGAAAATCAATAAATTCAACTGAATTTCTTTTAAAATCTTCTAAAATTTCATGTTACCCATATTTGTATCGATCATGTTGTAAATTTTACAAATCCTTTTTCTGCGTGTGTTATGAGGGGAGTGTTGGGGTCGCCGATTTTAAATGTATGGCGTTCCTTGAAGAAGTTCTTTAATAAAAATCACTATATTATATCTTACAGATGGAGGTATTCCGTTCCAAACATTACCTCAAATACAAAAAGGGTCCAACATTGCTTTGAACAGTGGAGCTGCAATTTCACATGGACGTCCACGTTAGTATATTATAATTTTTTGAACTAACCAAAAATGGTTGGGACTCGGAAAAAAATCTAAATTTTATTTCATAACCGCCAATAAATTGTTCTCTCTGAACGGCGCTGGCCCCAAGAGACCTTTGAAACAAGTTTCGAATTTTTAATCGAGAAGTACATATTCTTATAGGAAAATTAATTGCGCATTTTTTTTTCTCTGGACAAAAATGTTGTATCTTTCCCTGTTTTCAAAATAAATCTGAAAAACTCGTTTATTAAAAAACAAATTTGTTCTCAGAAATTCATGAAATTTGTGGATATTTATTGGAATTTGTCAAATATGCGGAAATTTATTGAAATTTGTCGAAATTTATGACAATTTATAGAAATCTGGGGAAATCTATGGGAATATATGGACATTTACGGAAATTTATGGAAACCTATAGTAATTCACCAGTAACTTTTTATAACATTTCTGCTAGATGCATACGCAGTATCTCGGGCTATAATTTTTAAAATTTATAGAAATGTATTGTAAATTACAAATTCAAAATGATGAATCCAATATAGCGGATATTTGTCTTGAAAAATGCTGAAACTGAGTACTACAAAGGTACTATATCAGAATACAAAAATCATAAAAATGTAGTTTCCGCAGGGTCAGCTGTATTTGCAGAAAGTTCGGAAGGCATACGGGACGAATTGATGAAGTTACATGAAATCAGAGAGCGCAAGATGAATGTTTCATGAAGTTTCTTCATGAGCCTTTTTCGGTTGACTTTCTACGCACTATCAATTTTGATACAAAATTTCGGGAAACAAAATTTGTTTTCAATAATTTCTTTTGAATTCAGAAATGAATTTATTGTCTGTTTCAAGTTATTGTTATGTATGCGTGAGCAAAAATCCTACATTTTCAACCATGTCAATGGACATACGATGTCAAAATAACGTGATACTCTAAAAATACATAATGCAGGGTGACTAGATTCTCAAAATAAATGTACTTCATAAAAATTGGGTACCTTCGTTAATATTAACTAACTTTGTGATTACATTGGAGCTATCTTTAGTTTGGACCAATAGAAAATTTTGGGGGCTCGTTTAAAAAATTCTTGAATTAAAATCCCTATATTATATTTTACAGCTACTGGTACGCCACGACCACAACCACAACCACAACCAAGCAGTTTCGCAGAACTGCAGGCGATGATTCAGAACCCAGCAACAGCACACGCTTTAGTAGAGATGCACATGCCTCCACCGCAGCCAGGTCAGTATATGATAATTTTTTGAACTGAGAAAATATTGCTGTGACTTAGAAAAAAAATCAAAATCGTTGGCCCTTGAAGACCATCGAAACAAGTTTCAAATTTTAACTCAAAAAATACATATTCTTATCGCAACTTAATTTCGCATTTTTTCTCTGGATAAAATGCTGTAGCTTTTTCCGTTTTAAATTTAAACCCGAAAACACTGTTTTTACACAAAAAATCATATTTCTATAAATTTTGGAAATTCATAAAAATTTACGCCGGAAATTCATTCGAATTTGTGAAACTCTATGATAATTTATGGCAAAATCAGTGATCGTCTTCCCAGGATTTTCTATCTTACCTACGCTTTTTTTGGTTTCATTTGGGGAATGGATAAAAACTATAAAAATATGCAATTTCATGATGATATTCAATTTGTAATAAATCCAATTAATCCAGCTTATATATAATTATATATAATGCCCGCCACGAGGTACTTAAAGTATATATTCTTGACTTCAAATATAATGATGAAGTTAAAGATGGGCATGATAACTTAAAGAGCAGTTATAGAATTCAACACACGTTTACTCGCTATTTATTACAACATGGCATACTGTAATAACATTTTGATTGACACTGAACTCTGTTTTTTGTGCATAAACATTTATTGGTTTGTTACTTTGTTCTGCAGGAACATTTAACAAAACGCTTGTATTAACAGTTTCGTGGAAGACGATTTAAAAAAAATTCTTTTAACCATTTTTGATTTGACAACATAGATGATTTTTTTGAATTTTCAGAAGTGACATTCCTTTAGGATTTTCAGATTTATGAAAAGGGTCTTGGATCAGTTCACGAATAGAGTGATCCAAATTCATACCTGTAAAAATTCTACTTTCGATGTTTGGCGATCGATACCCCCTTTCCCAATTTGTTTGTTTCAGGGAAAAAGAAATTTTGTTTTGTTTCAATCTGTCAACATTGACCCGTGCCCCTGGCTTTCGAAATTAACATGAGGTTTTAAATGACTATAGCTCGGTTTTTGAAAAAACTGAAAAAGAAGTACTTCTTACCAACTTTTCGGGAATCAAAGATAAAATTTTCTTAAGGAATGTTCAAGGATTAATTTTCATCTAATAACTTCTAGTTTTAATGCCCCCAAAACCATTGTATTGTGCCCAAAAATGCCCCACAGAATGCATAACATGAGTTCTATGTCAAAAATGTTGATTAATTTCAAGAATAATATTTCTAACCTAAGCCTGAGACGAGGCTGGTTACGTACCGAGGTAGAGGCTCTATGTCGAAGGGATTAGCCAAGGAGTCGAAGTCGATTTTGAGAAGACTCGAAAATGAAACAGCGATCTCCTTGAGCTTGTGGCCTCTACGGGGGACTTACGCTCGGTGGTCGCTGGTCGATTTTGAGTAGTAAAAACGCACACATTTGTATAAGACACCACGCCAGTGCTTCGAGTCTGTGCATCTAACTGATGACCTCAGAGGAATCGCTCCGTCCACCCATACTGTCCGTATTCTCCTTCTGCGGCCTGCTGGGGAGGCGGCCGAATGGCAGAGTGGGTGAGGATCACTTTGCCTGTAACAAAAAAGGGCATCATTTACTGTGCGATTGGTACATCTGGCACCTGAAAGGTTTATTTCCAGAAGGTTGGAAACAAGGAAATCCACCGATATCTAAAAAAATCGGTGAAGGTCACCGGATTCGGAGTACTGCGCTGAGAATAAGCATGGGTGTGGCACAATAGGTTTTATAGCTTGAGTGCCAGGGGGGATTTTACGGGGCTCGCCGCGCACAATAAAACAAACAAACAAATCAATTATCCCGAAAAACAGTAACTTTTTACAATTGACAGGAGAGAAAAAATGGTTTAAACAGATAGTATTTGTTTTAAAAAACTTTAACTAGTTCAAAAATGCGTGAAAATTTGTGACTTATCAAAAATAAAAATAATACATTTAGAGGATATTGTAAAAACTGTCATCTCTAGTATGAATTTTACATAAAACTAATATTTTTCATTTTTTGGGGCATATTCCAATCACAATACAAAGTTTGAGGGCATGAAAATCAAAAGTTATTGGGTGAAAATTATTCCTTGAACATTCCTTAAGAGGTGACTACACTTTAATCTACAAAAAGTTAATAAGAACTTTTATTTTTCAATTTGTCTAAAACCGAGCTTCTCCCATTTGAAACCCCATGTTAATTTCAAAACCCAGGGGCACGGATTAATGCTGACCGGTGTGAGTAAAATAAGGAATTTCTTTTTCCAGAATTTTGAACACAACGGGCGGTTGGGGGGGGGTCGATGACCAAAAATCGAAGGTCGAATTGTTCAATGCACTGGAGTTCCATCGCGCGGTCAGAACAGCCATCGCTTACCCCTCCGTTCCTTCTCTGCTCTTCTTCCCCACCCTGAAATACCTTTGGGGCTGAGAGAGTTGCATTCTGCAGACACATACAACTATTCTATGTTCCCCTAATCTTTTACACTACCGGCAAAAATCTGTCCGCTGTTCTCTTTCTGTGTTGGAATGAAAATTTCTACAACTTTAAAGAATGACAATTGAAAATTCTTGACTTTAAAACATATAGAGTTGCAAAACATTCAATTTACAACCGAAATTAAAATAGTTAATTTTTCAATTAAAAAATAAATTTTCTTATAAAAGAAACAAATTTTCAACATAATAGCTACATCTTTAATCAATAATATCAATGTTTAACAACGTAGTTCAACTTTCATGCAAGTGTTTGAATTTTCGACCAAGAATGGAATAGTTAATTTTTCTTTTGAAAAATTTAATTTAAGGGATTAGTCAAGGTTCAGACACCCAAAAAAGGCAATTTTTACTATTTCTTTTCGAAGAATAATATATATTTTGGGAATTCACAGTAATTTTTTCCTCATAAAATATCGGTAAACAAGCGAGTTATAGTCAATCACCCAGAAGTCCAAAAAAGAGGCGTTTCGCGGTGATCAAGACTCCTCATGACAGGATCATCTGAAACAAAAAATTCGAGTGTCAATAGTTAAAGGATCACTTACTCTTGTCTTTGATCGAAGCTTTTAGCGATATTCCTATTTTCGGCAAAATGGCGCATGTTTAAACACAAGTTTTTTTTTGCCAAAAAAAAACGTCTTTTTTTCGCCATAAAAAAATAATCGATGAATTCAAAAATCCTTCGTTCAAGGACAACAATTTAGTGTTATAAATAACTGGTCACAATTTGGTAAGGTTCAGATAAGCCGTTCTTTAGATATCTTGATCACTGCGCGAAAAACATTTTTTTAAGAAAAACTATCTATCTGCTCATAAACTGCACGAAACGCCTTCGCTTGAAGTCGTATATCTCAGTAAGTTACGCTCCCATTCTGATGAAATTTTGACACAATATTTTTGAAATATTATACTTTTGGATAATGCAATAGGAAAATCGATTTTTTGAAATTCTCAACCTTGGCTAACCCCTTAAAACAAAACAAAAACGAATTTTCAACAATCTTGAACCAATAAAATAAGTTTTTAAAAAACTAATTTGACTTTCAAACAATTAATTGAATTTTCAACGAAAAAAGATACATTTCCCATTTAAAATTTAATGGTTGTATTTTTCACTATGTCTCATTCAAAAACAATATTATTAAGGATGGTATTAAATAGTTCAAACGATTATGTTTGTTAACTTGAATTAAGTATTATCTCACACCAATTGAAAAGTTGGAAATAAGTTGAAAAATTCGGAAAAACCGCGACTTTCGAACTCTATTCTGAACTAAAATTGCTAAAAACAATATGAAATTGTTTAAATAATTGATATGAAAATTAACTGTCAATGGAAAGAAGTATGTTATGTACTAGAAACAATTTTTATTTTTGAAAAATCGCAAAAAAATCATAATTAGCGCCAAAAGTTCGTAAAACCCCAATTTTTCACTTATAGGATTTTTTCGGCCATTGTGAAACAGAATTCTGGGAGTGATATTTGAAATATATCTAAGTTTCTTATTGTATTCGAACAAATGGAAATTGAAAAAACAAATTTCAATACATTTTTAATTATTTCTCCCAATTCTGGTATCCTTCCGCACTACGCATGCGTCACGTCGACAACAGGATTGGTTGCCGTTGCCGCACTTATTTAAAGCGAATGAATGTGTATATCAATTGGTCAGAACAAATAATAACTGTAGAGTGCATAAAAATATTAAGAATTATTTTCAATTCCTATTCGTGATAAAAAAGGTATTCCTTTCTTTGAATTTAAAATTTATCATTTATTTTTAAGGAGTATAATCAAATGATTATTTCAATTTTCACTTTATAAGCCTCTTTTGTTTTCAAAGAATTATTTTAAATAAATTTACAGTTATTATTTGTTGTAAACAATCGACACATTCAATCATTCTAAATAAGAGCGCCAACGGTAAACAATCTGATTATCGACGCGACGCGGACCGAACACATCCGACCTTACCCGATCGTCGAGACCATTATTTTCAACGTGACGTTCTTGATGAAAACTTACTTAAAATTTCGTCATATTTATATGGAATTTGTAATAAACTAGGGTCAAGCCTGGGCTAGGCTCGGCTAGCTAGCCTGGCCATCAAGGCCAGCCCTGTCAGGATTCAGCATTTCATTCTCGCTTGTCCCATGCTAGCTCACCAGGCCATGAGGGAATTCATGGCATTTAAGGAATTCATGGCATATAAGGAATTCGTGGAATTCATGGAGTTCGTGGAATTCATGGAATGTAAGGAATTCAGGGAATTCAAGGGATTTATGCAATTCAAGGAATTCGTGGAATTCACGGATTTTACAAAATTCATTGATTCGTGGAATTTATTGATTCATGGAATTCAAGGAATTCATAGAATTCACGGAATTCGTTGATTTCATGGAATTCACGGAATTTGAGGAACTCACGGAGTTCATTGAATTCGTGGAATGCAAGGAATTCGCGGAAGTCAAGGAATTTACGGAATTCCACTTGTGAATTGAGCTTTTTCATTTGTTGCCGAAAATTGATATTTTTAGTTAAAAATTCAATAATTTGGTAGAAAATTTTTCTGTTTGTTCAAAGATTTATGTATTTTGTTAAAAATTCAACTTTTCTGGTAGTAAATTAATCTTTAGGACAAAAAATCATCTTTTTGGTTAAAAATTCAAAAAAATGCAATATGTTTTTTTTTTTTTTGGAAAAGCACAATCCATGAGTGACAAAACGGAATCAGAAACAATAATAAAGTTTATACATTAAAGGAAAATACTTAGAACCAAATTCACCTCGTGCGGCCACTATATATATATATATATATATATATAAAAGTTTGTCATAAGGACAACCGCAGGATTTCGCCGGGAGCGGGTGCTAATCTGAAAAATTGCACCCGCTCCCAGCGAAATCGCGGTAAAATTTCAGCTGTAACCACGTCTCACGACCGTGAGATAGGTGGTTACAGTCTGCGACGACCTCAATACGATGGTCCGGCAAAAGTCTCGTGCACCCTGAGGACACGGAGCGACCCAAGGACGACCGCCTTCTGCATTTTCCCCGCAAGTATCTCAGCATTTTGTTGACACGCACGGATGCTTTTCAGGCTATTAACCAGTGAAACCTTGGCACTTCCAAGAGCGCCGATGATCAAGACGATTAGCTTAACAGAATATTCCGGGTATCACCGTCGCAACTCCCTTATAAGGTCTTTATACCTCTCTTTCTTTTCTTTCTCCTTGGCTGTGACGTTTTTGTCAGCTGGTGCCGAAAATTCGATAACGAACATGGTTCGTTTCTCGAAGTCAAGGAGAACTATGTCAGGCCTCGAGTGCGCAACAGAAACAATTGTCGAGAATATGAAGTTCCAGTATATGCAGCACTTCTCATTTTCGACAATTGACTCTATTTCTCTAGGAGCGTTTAGCGGAGAGGTATTTGGGCTAATGCCATAGGAGTGACAGAGATGGTAATAAAGCACTCTTAGTGCCGCATTGTGCCTTTGGATGTAGGTCGTTCCCGCATGAGTTGGACAACTAGATAGTATGTGTCCTAGATGCTCGGGGTGTGCATGACACGCTCTGCAACTATCATCGGGAATGTCTTGGCTCAAAATGTGGCGACGGTATGCTAGAGTGGAAATGACACCGTCTTGACATGCCAAAATGAAGCCCTCCGTGCCCGACTTCAATCCGGGTGATCTAAGGAAAGCAAACGTTAGCTCATACGACATCGACTGATCTTCCACATTTCTGTGGAAGATGCCGTGCATCCTCTTGTCGAGGAGCTGTTCGTGGAAGTTTTTCTCCTGTGCTTTCTTAATCCGGGCCTTCAGGAGTGAGTATTCAAGATGGATAAGATTTGATGCATTTTGCTCACCCCTAATATTGAAGTCAAGGCCGAGTGTTTCAGCAGCCTCATCCGCTACTTTGTACAGAAACGCCCCTTTTCCCACTTCTTCGTGTTTTCTGACCATTTTAAGAAGAGGGTCTTGTCCATTTGCAACTATATGTGCTGTACCCAGAAAGTGTCTGTTGTGAAGACATTCAAGATTCAGTATTCCGCGACCACCTAGGCGGCGTGAGATGTAAAGTCGCGGAACAGAAGACTTAAGGTGCATGCTCTTGTTCATGTGCAAAACCTTTCGCGTCCCGATATCAAGGGATCTGAGCTCGTCCTTCGTCCATGGAACCACTCCAAATGAATAGAGTACTACCGGAACGGCAAGCATGTTCGTTGCAGATACTTTGTTTCTCGTCGACAGTTCGGAAGACCAAATCTGCCGGATGAGACGTTTGTATCTGCATCGGAGAGTATCCTTTATAGATGTCACGTCCTGAATGCGGCTCTGTGGCACGCCCAGGTATGTATAGGTCTCTCCAGCGCAAAGGTGTCGTGTAGCGCTTCTGTCAACGAGCTCAGGATCTTCGGGGATGCCATTAAGTTTTCCTTTCTTCAAATTAACCTTGGCGCATTTCTCTAACCCGAATTCCATTCCAATCTCTTGAGTGTACTCTTTGACAATTTTCAGAGCTATATGTAGTTTCTCTTGATTCCTAGCATAGATCTTAAGATCATCCATGTAAAATACATGAGTGACCTTATGCTTTCGGTTTCCAGGTTTGCCGCATAGATACCCTTCGGAATGGCGAAGTGCGAGAGATAGTGGCAATAATGT
>CAKNYM010045183.1:11354-46846 GCA_932195095.1 Andricus curvator | reverse complement strand
GTTCACGTGTAAGATCATCCATAGAAATTGGGCATAGGAAGACTGATTCAGCGTCTTCAGTCAATTGCTGCAATTCCTTGGCGAACCGCTTTGCAGGGTCTGCATCTTCAGGGCAGGAATGATAATGAGACAATGAATCGTCATAGCTGTATTTCAAATATTATCCTATATTGAAGATCTCATGGGGTTGGAAAACTTCAGTATTGGACATATTTTCCTGCAGCTTTTCAGCCGGTTTCAGCAACAACAATTTTTCAGCACTTTCGAAAATGTATTTTTTGCTTTTGTCTGTCGACAGTGGTTCACATACGAGCCTCAACACATCTTTAACCCATACATAATGGAAGTTATAGAAATCTTGATCATAGTCATCATCAATGTAATATTCATCAAAATTCTCATCAATGTAGTGGTCTTGAAGATGTAGAAGTTTAACGTGTTGTTTCCTCTTTACAGATGTTAGATCTAGAGTGACAACAGTGTAATTAAACTTTCTCCACTTCAGACCATATATATATATATATATATATATATATATCTCTCTTTCAGACTTACAGGAAACTCTATTCCGCTGAAATCTAATTTTTCTTTATACACTGTATAATTAGACACACGATCATTATGTTGTAAAGCTGGATAAAAGGCCGATAATACTGCCCAGTCGAAACACTAGTTATCGCTATTTTTTACATTGATACAAGCTTCTTTATTTTTAATTGACAGTGGTAAGTCTATGTGAGAACTAGCTCGCATAGGGTTGTATTTGTTAAGATTGATTTCTAGGTTCACAATCGAGTGTAATTTCCATTCGGAATCGGTTTTCTGGAAATCTTCAAGTTTCTTTAAGATTGGTTGCTTTAAATTGTCGTTGAACCAATCATCTAATACAGTCGTCGGATAAATTTCTTTTTTCTCGGATATAAACGTTTTTAGTTCTACATTTTTAGTATCGTTAACAACTCTCTTAAATTTAGCACCTACTTCGGTGTATCCTTTAAAAAAATGATAATTAGAGATTTTACTAGTTTGGCATTTAAATACAGACTTCACACTCTTTCCCTCTTTTCCCGCTTTCTAAAAAGATCCTTTTTTCCCTCCCTATTTTCAAAAAACTTCCCCTTTTCTCGTTTATTTCGCCTAAATACGAAATTAATCAATGTAATATAATAAAAAATGGAACTAATTATCATTGAAAGTCAATTCTTCTTTAATGAAGAGCACACTTATAAATTGCTGGTTCAAAATTCATCTCTTTTGGTTCAAAATTCTACTATTTGGTGCAAGATATAACTATTTTATTAATAATTAATCTTTTTTTTAGATTGAAAATTCCTCGTTTTGTTATGAATTTAAATTGGAATTCAAATATTTTCTTGTTTAACATATCAACTTGAAAGCTTTTTAAGCTCTGTAAAAGTTTTATGTCGCTTGCGCGCTGGGTCGACTTGAGAGGAGAAATAAGGAGTCGTTGTTTTACAATTAAAACACGTAAAATATGGATTTTTTTATCCAGTATCGCTCATACAATATTAGAAAATAGCCTAAGCTAATCTAAACTTTCAACACTATCGCACTAGTCTAACCTAGCTATTTGGTCGTTTGTGATCACACAATAATATTCGTTCCCCGTAGGAAGATTAAACGTAGTTTAATTTTTATTCGTCGCTTGACGGGCTTTTAACTAAAAAGCATAAAGTATAGTGAAGTGGTCCGTAGACGATATCATCCGTAACGAGGATGTAACAAATTTGTACTGAGACGAAATTATGTAAGTCCGTAGACTGGTCGCATTGACAGAATATAATTCCAAAAAGTAGTCGCAGTGACATGGAAATTTTAGTATAGTCCGAAGACAAAATCTTTCGCAGAGATATTTTTGTGGAGTTTTACTCAAAGTCCGAAGACTGACTTCTATTTAAGAAGTATTTTCAATTTTATATTTTCCTGTAGGAATAGGAACGCTTGGTTCGATCACTCTCCGCAGAGAAGTAGAAATTTTAGGCTAAGTGGAGCTCGCTCGACACTTGCACGCTTTTTATAATTTTCCCTTAGGAATTTTGGAACGCTCGGTTCGAAGTATTTCTCGGAAGAGAATCAGAATATAGGCTAAGTGGAGCGCACTCGACACTTGCACGTTTTCAAAATATATATTTTGTATTTTCCCGCACGAATCGGAACGCACGGTTCATATAGATACTCTCCTTAGAGTAGTATAGGTTTTTCTAGGCTAAGTGGAGCACGCTCAACACTTGCACGCTATCGATGGGCTAAGTGGAGCACGCTCAACACTTGCACGCGTTCGAATTTCTAGTCTCGGTAGACTTCGTAGAGGAGCTACCTCGAGGACTCGAACGCTGTTCGGATAAGAGTAATTTACTTAGGGTTTCGGCAGTACAACTCCGTAGCCCGTCCGCCTCTTTTACTCTTACCGTTTAGAGAAGAGATTTCCAAGTCAAAATAAGGACTTGGCAAAATCTAGTCTCCTAGAACAGTGTCCAGCTCTTCGGTGAAGCTGTGGACCGTCGCGCCCTGAATCTCGAGATTCCGAGGAGAGAACCTTGGTCGTTTACTGAGCCAAAAGAATTGACTGAGTAAACTAGAGTCAACTGACACTCGGTGTCGAGGATGCAATCCTCCAGCCTGTATCCTCGGAGACTCTAGATCTCTCTCGCTCGCTCGCGAGCCTCCCCAATACCCATTTGGGGCGCAGCATCCCCTTTTATATCCTCACGCCACCCTTGTCGAGTTAGAAATTGCGTGGGTGGGATTTTACGCGTCTGCGCGTTTGCGTTACGCCTGGATGCTGGGCCTCCCTCACGGGCCTGCCTATCTGATAGCTAGCTGCAAGGGGTCGTACATGAGCTACCTTACAAACTATTATATTTTTCGTGAAAAATTAATCTTTTTGGATTCCAAATTCAACTATTTGGCTGAAAGTTCAACATCTCTCTTAAAAATTTATTTTTTTTATTGAAGATTTATTATTTTATTAGTAACTATGTAGTTGTAACTTCATCTTCTCGGGTTTAGGAGTCGACTGTTTTCTAAAAAATTCGACTCTATAGCTTGGAAATTTAACTCTCAAGCGTTTTATATTCAAATCAAATAAATTAAAGTAATTCTAAAAGATAGGTTAATTTAAAAATGTATTAAGATGATAAAAAAACCGAATTTCCGGAATGTACTAAAAGGGGAAAATCTTAAAACCTGACGCGATTGTCTTTTTTTTTAATTAAAATAATAATGATAATTTCGCCACGTTCCAATTTTTCCCTCTTGAATAGATTCTCGAGATTTCTGTCCATTTAGCAATCTACTAGATTTGAAATATCTTGCAGAATTACCTGCCAAACTTTGATTCACAAGTTTTCGGCATGTATGAGTCCTGGGTGATAAGATTTTCTATTGCTTTAAGCGCGTACACTACACCCATTAATTGGAATATTACGCCATTCTAATGAATTTTTCGGGTATGTATGAGCACTTTAGAGCAAAAGGAAGACTCCGCAGAGTCGAGAGGAAAAGCGAGACAATTATCGTTGCGCTGTCTTACTCTTCAGGCATTCTGCGTAAGAGTTTCTCTTTCTAACGGTACTTGTCTCGTTTTTCCTCACGGCTCTGCGGAGTCTTTCTTTTTCTCTGACGTGCTCGTATAGCGGTGGAAATGATCCAGATTTAACAGTTATTTTTCCCAAAATCTGACGAGAAAAAATAGAGAACCTTCTTGAAACTCTGCTTCTTCCATTTGTGACTTTCATAAATTTTGGTCGCAAGTTTGCCCAATACAATATAAATCTTCATATATAAAGAGAATTTTTGGACAAAATTTTCTTATGAAACAAAATTGTCATTACGACATTACAACATTTTTGGTACTTCTATTTTTAAAGAGATGGTTCAATTTCTTTCAATTTTCGAATGAAAGAGGAAATAATTTTTACTTGAGGTTCATGATTAAAATAACGACTATGCTTCTTTTAAAAAAATGCTCACATGTTTATATATATACAATGAGTGCTCGATGCCGCCAATCACGTGATTCAGTTTTTTCAAATTCCGTGATCAAGCTAATTTTGAGGGAAAATTAATTTTTCAATCATTAATTAAGGTACGTGGGTTCAGGATTTGCTTAGTCAGCATGGCGGTTCGTTATTACCCTACATGCAAACTATCATCCCTAATTTTTCTGTCAATATCCGCGATGACGCAAGGTCTAGTTTCGGTGGCTCTCCTACTCTATATTCATCTTCTGTGCCTTGTCTAAACATTTTGAAATTCCTTCAAAATGTAGAGGTGGATATCGATCTGGTGATGCAGTGGGCCTTGGCAGGTGGCCTCACTCTTAATCCTGCTAAAACTATGGCTATGATCATATAAGACCTTTTTCCTCTCCATCACTTGAAATAATTGCAATTCTACCTCCTCTCTTGATCGAAGGGCATCTCATTCCCTTTGTGGAATCGGTGAAAGATTTAGGCTATATTCTTAATCGCTCTCTTACTTGAAATGAGCAACTTGCGGATATTTCGAGGACAACCTTTAGAGTCCTTGAACAGCTTAACAGGAATAAAGAATCACTTCCCACTCCAACGCGTATTCTTTGAACTAAAATCCTCGTACTTCCTCTCTTTGACTGCGACTGTGTGGTATATGAAGGTGTACATGATGAACTTAATGCCAAGCCTGAGCGTACGCTCAATGCTAGCATTCGGTTCATCTACAACATCCCTAAAAGTGAACATATTACCCTGTATAGAGAAAGAGCAGGAGTTCTGAACGTCGCCAAAAGAAGACAATTTCTTATGGGCTACCTTGTTTATAGCCTATTTAGTAATAAAGCTCTGCATTATCTTGTAAATCTTCTCCATTTTATTGTCAAAGATCAACGGACACATTCCAAACTCCGCGAAAGAAAAGCAGTACTAAAAATTCAGTCACACCGCACGTGTAAAATGCAAAGGTGTTTTGCTCGTCTTGGGAACAAACTACCTATAACAATTAGAAATGCACCCTCGCAATATCACATTGGACAACTCATTTTTGGTTATTTATTAACCATTTCAAATCCTACCCTCGAAATCATGCGCTTGAATGTATAACTTTTAATTTGTATATTTACATTATCCTACTGTTTATAGCTCACATGTAATTATGTGTATTATAAAAACCTCTATTTAATTTCAATCGTCAAATTGATCGCTCTCACAGTTTATTTGTAATATGTATCACCTGTTCCTTATAGGGCTATCTAACTCTAGGAACTTTTCATAAATAAATACAAATATAAATTTTGCTTGAAAATCATTGAATAAGTGATTAGTTTGAATTTGAGGAACTCAAGTACCTCCCTACTTTTTTCTTGTTCCGCTCAATCATAGTCTGGGATCGAAAACCGTGCAACAATCATGCCACAAGAGCTCAAAAAAAAATTTCTGATAAATTTGTTTAGCTTCGGAGACTTGAAATAAATTTGTGAAGAACTCTGGTGCATGCTTCAAGCCTTCTGAGTATATGACCGCAGATAAACAGCTGTTCCCCATTTCTTCAGTTTATGCCCAGAAAGCCAGACAAATATGGCATCAGATACTGGCTTCGGTGTGATGCCATGTACCGCTGCACCTTGAACGGGTTTTATTATATTACATTGGAAAATATGAAAATCGCTTTTTTGTGGAAAATATGACATTATCACTTTTGCATATCATAAAACTACGAATCCACATCAGTAAGAATCAATCGCACATCGCTGAAACCATGATAAGAACGATGCCATATGGGTCATGTTGACCCACATGGTCGTTCAGGTGGTATGGTCAATCTCGGTCGTTCAGGTGGTATGGTCAATCTCGGTCGCTCTAGTGTTAAAAAGCATCTGACATTTGTGATTGACACTTGACAGATCGATTGACTTTCTCGGATATGTCGCTCGGTATCGTTCAACATTTAGGAGGAGATGAGACAATATTAAACAAGAGAATGCTTGATAATATAATTTTAATCAATATCTGAAAATTGAGCAAGACCGAATGAGAGAGTTGAAAATCTCATATCATCGTGCATCTCTAGGTAGAATATACTGAAAGATGCTCACACTTTTTTATTATTGGTCTTTCATATTTTTGAAATTACAAATATTCATTTTCTTTTTACAGAATTATTATATACTCACGAATTCAACTATCTTGAACACACGCCGGTTGTTGTGACGTTTGATGAGATTGGAAGACCGACGCATATCGCGCTTGCTGGAGGCAATCCAGAAGTACCTCAAGCCTGGCTCGCAGATAACCGCCCTGATAAATTTTTGGAATATTACGCAGGCTTTTATTTCTACGTGACCACTGTGACATATGGAACCTTTGAGATTATTGCAGAAATTGAAATTGCAGAGGGTTATAATGATCAAGGATGTAAGAGTTTTTAAAACTGAAATGAGGGGCAAATTTTGGTTAAATCTCGGCAATGCAAAGCCCAAAAATCGACCAGGGAGGGGCAAAGTATTGACATTCCTCCCTTTAAAATGAAATAATTAAATTCATTGTAATCTTTCTGAAATATTTGGAAATATTTGCGAAAAATGAAAAATATTATTGAAGTATTTGGTAATATTTCTGAAATTATTGAAATCTTTATCAAATGATTGAAGTCTTTGTGAACTCTTTTAAATCTATCCAAAATCTTAGCGAAACCTTTGAAATATTTGTGAAATCTTTGCAAAATTTTTCTGAAAGCTTTAGAAATCTTTCGGAAATATTAAAAATATTTAGTAATATTTGAGAAATTGTTGAACTCTTTGTGAAATTCTTGGGAAATCAATGCAATCTTTGTGAAATCTTTCGAATCTATCTGAAATATTTGCTAAATATTTCAAACCTCGCGACATATTTTAAATCTTTGTATAATCTTTAAAAGCTTGTGATATAATTTAAATCTTTTTAATTTATCTGAAATCTTTGCTCAATCTTTGAAAACTTTGTGAAATCTTTGTGAAATAATTGAAGTCTTTGTGAAATCTTTTGAATCCATCCGAAATCTTTGTGAAACCTTTCAAATCTTTGGAAAATCTTTGGAAAATCATTGAAACCTTTGTGCAATCTTTGGAATCTCTGTGAAGTGTTTGGCAATATGAATTTCATACCTTTATTTAGTACTATTTATTATTTATTATTTACTATCTATTGTTTATTCAATAATCATTATTTTTGTACAATCTTGTGAACAACCTCCTTAGATACATGCTAAAAGCATTTAAATCCATTGGAATCTTTTCCGAAAACCCCGCAATCTGTTGTCCAGATTCTCTAAAAATTCTTGGAAAACACTTGAACAAACGTGACAAATTATTAAAAATAATTTTAAAAAACATCTTCTAGCACAATGGATAAGTGATAAATGTAAACAAACCAAAACTTTATCATGAGCGCCATCTGGCCGCATCGATATTGAGGATAAAGAAATACCAGCTAGCGTCATATTGCAAAATATATCAGTTTGCACAGATACGCTTTTTGCACAAACTATTATAACTTTGATAATGAAAACTGAATAATGAGATGTTTATACTACTTCTAAAAGCAACCCCTTATTAAAATTGAATAAGCTATCTGCTATGACTTTATTTGAACCTCAAAATAAAATAATTAATTAAAAAAAGAATGATCAAAATGCTATTAAGAAGTTTCCCCCGAGACAAGCTGAATGAAAAAGTATATTAACTACCCCTGAAAGAAACCCCTTACTGAAATGAGTAAGGATATCTGATACAATTCTACTTGAAACCCTAAACAAATTTGAAAATTGAAAACCATTCATCATAATGTCTCCAGAAGACTTTTATTCACGCACCCTGAATGACCATTTGAGCGACCATTTCGTAACATCTCTTAAAAGTATTTCCTTACTTCAATTAGTAAGACCTTAGTAGTAATTAGTAAGGCCTTATTATATTTAAGTAAGAGGTTGCTTTTAGGGATTTTTAAACTATACTATCCTGAACGGTGTGTTAAGGGAGGTGTCTGTAACTCATTATGATGAATAGTTCTTAATTTCTTATTTTATTAAAAGCTTCAACTAGAATGATATCAGATAGCCTTTTCAATTTCAGTAAGTGGTTTCTCTGAGAGGTTGTTAAAATACATTATTATTAGAGGGTCTTGAGAGAAGTCTTTGAAAGCATCAGGATGAATTATCTTGAATTTTTTACTTTAGCTGAATTTGTAAGTAATGTTATATCAGAGAGCCTTCCTAATTCCAGTAAGGGGCTGCTTTTATAGGTTTTTAATATATATTGTAGGTTAGAGTATGTGAAAGGATGTTTTCTAATGCGATTGTCCTACATTTTTCTTCATTTGAGTAGGGGGTTGATCTTTACTTTCGTTTGAAGATATTGTTATTTAGGGTGTACTCAATGTATACACCTGAAGGAAATGTGTTCTCAAGGGTGGTTTGAATATATTTTTATATTTGGAGGGTAGTATTGTAATGTCATAGCGTAAATTGTGTTTAATTTGTCAACAAGTTTCAATTTTTAGGAAATTCAGGTGGGGTATCTTTTTTGAAATCATTTAGTGTATTTGGAAATTATTTTATCATCATTTAAATTTTTTTATCAATATTGTTATTGTCCATCATCCATTTTATAATAATTTGTGCAAAAAGCTTAGCTGTGCATTCTCATATTTTTTACGAAGTGTCTCATCGATCGGAAATTTGGGACAAGTAGTCAAACATTTTTCACAAGTTTGGCTAGTCCTTCCAAATTTTGAGGACGACTAGTCCATCCCCTTTTCCAGCTTTCTTAATTTTTCGAAATGACTATACGCTGCCATTATTTTAATAAGCCGTCCATACTTCTATTTTGTTAATATCGACGCCGCGAGAAGGATGTCCTTTTTGTCATTTTTAATTATTTATCACGTTTGTTGAAGTATTTTTTGGACTTTCCCCTATCAAAACAATTTTTCGAAAATATTAGCATGGATATCATCTTTTTGTAAAAAATAGTAAAATAGTTGCAACGTTAAAAGTGTGTGAATAGTATTTTTAGTCCGAGACCTGAAATAGTAATGTTTTTATTCGAAAATTGAAATTGCTACATTTCTTTCGGTAACTTATTGGTGTATTTGTGCCCCCTTGCAGCCCACAGCTCTGAATCTGGGCATCTGAATCTGCACTGAGCCCACTAACATTAGCTTATTCTTGGCAGCCCTGATTGAGCCAAAATTGAACCATGCTTTTCGCTTTGACAAAAAAAAAAATTAAAACCTAATTTAAAATCAGTGATATTCATAGAGCTGCCGTAAACTGTGACTAAGCCGCGCATGTGGGGAAAGTTGTGCAAATGTGCATCCTTGATTCTGTCATACAGAATTTTCAAAATATAGTTAAATTTTCAACTAGAGTGATGAATCTTCAATACAAAAATATAAATCCTCACGAATAGTGTAATGGTTGTTATTTCAACCAAAACAGAATTATTTATGACTAAATAGTTGAACTTTCAAAAAAAGTAGACACATTTTCAACTAAAAGTAGAATACTTTAGTTTTCAGTTAGAAAAATAAATTTGTACAGAAAAAAATTTCAACAAAATAGGGCTGTTTTTTAACAACAAAAAATAAAATTTTATCCAAAAGTATAAAGTTTCAATTAACGCGACTACTTTTCTACCAAAAAAGAAGAAAATTTTGTAACAAAATAGTTGAAATTCCAACCTAATCAAATAAATTTTCAACATAAAACAAAATAGTTATATTTTCAGTAAAAACAATTTTATTAACAAAACAAAATAAATTCTCAACGAAGAAGATTAAATTTCTACCAAAAAAGATAAATCATGGACAAAAAATGTAATACTAAAATTTTTGGTCAGCAAAATTTATTTTTGATAAAAAAATGAATTCTCAACTAAAAAGATAAATTTTCAATCAAGAATAATTCTTCACCAATAAAGAATAATTTCTAAAGAAAAAATGAATTTAGAAACAAATATTTGAATCTTTAAAGCAATTTTCGACAAGTAGTTCGGATTTCAACTAAAGAAATGTTTCTCCAACTAAGAAGATGAATTTGCAATCAACAAAAATAATTTTTTACCAAAAAGTTTAATTTTTCAACGAAATAAAAAAATTTCCAACCGTGCATAATTTCTTGCCAGTGAAGAAAATTTTTCAACAAAATACATGAATTTACAAATATTTGAATTTTTGACCTAATATTTAAATTTTCAACAAAAGAAATGTTTTGTCAACCAAGAACATAAATTTTGAACCTATAAGGTTAATTCTCTACGAAAAAGGTTAATTTTCAGAGAAGTACTCACAACAAAAAACGTAGGTTCTTTAATTTTCTCTTTCAGTTAATCATATTTTTCATTTTTTATGACTCACGGTATTTGTCGTGGCAAAAATTACCGTCACTTTAATTACCGTCAATTTTTTGAAAATGATTTCTTTTTTATAAATAACAGATTATTTGTTCGGGAAAAACTTTTCGTACAACTCTACTGTTCCCAAATATGAAATTAAGCTAATAATCTTCAAATATATTGATTTTCTTAAAAAATATTCTTCACGATTTTAGTTATGGAAATATTCACTTTTCAAATTACGAACCTGTGGTAATAGACAATGCTTTCGTTGAAATAAGAAACCACAATTTATTAAAATTCAACTATTTTTCAAAAATTCATTAGAAGCAATATTAAGAAAAAATTGAAAAAAAGTTAAA
Organism: Andricus curvator; assembly: GCA_932195095.1. Lineage (NCBI taxonomy): Eukaryota > Metazoa > Arthropoda > Insecta > Hymenoptera > Cynipidae > Andricus > Andricus curvator. Next base: position 36,118 of record CAKNYM010045183.1, on the reverse strand, counting down.
ATAAACGTTTTTTGTAAGTTATCAGTTTCAATCAAAATAATTAAATTTCTTAAATTCCTAGAAATCCTTGCAAACAACCTGAAATATTTTAAAGCCTTAAATATCTTTTAAAATAACTTAAACATTTTATATGCTTTTGAAAATTCCTGGGAATCTTATAGAATACCCTAAAATCTTTAAAATACTTTGAAATCTTTCAAAATTCCTTCAAATTTGTTATATATATATTAAAAAAATTCGAGATTCTTTAAAAATATATTGAAATCTTTGAAATCCTTCAATTTATGTGAATAAATTCTCAAAAATCCATTAAAATATTATAAAATAATTTAAAATCCCGTAAAATAAATATAAAATATCCACAGAAATATTTAAAATAATCTTCAAACCTTTGAAATCCTACGAACTCTCTCAATTCTCAAGAAAATCTTTTCAATTTATAGAAATATTATAAAATGTTCTAAATTTTTTATAGTAATTAAGATCCGTTGAAATTCACTTAGAATCATTGCATAAAAATCCTTTGAAATCTTTAACATTCTCTGCAAATCTTTTAAATACTAAGAAATCGTTTAAAATCCTTATAAAGTTTAGGAAATGCCTTGAAATTTCATAAATTTTGTTTTAATCTCTGAAATCTTTGAAATATTATTGAATCTCTTAATTCATTATCGTGCTCTTGGATTCATGATTGCTAGTATGATATAATATTAAATGTGTGAAGTTGAGTATACAACAAAACCATTCTTTGGTTGCAAGCCTCTTGCTACACATATGCTTAGCCCCAGTCTACGGTAATACTAAATTGGAAAATCTTGAAGAATTAAAAAAATTTCATTTCTTATTTTCAGGGTTTCAACCTTAATTTGTTTAATCTTTAATTTTGTGATTGATATTAAACATCTAATATAATTGCAATTTTGTTTACAAAGTTCCAGATAATTATGGAGTACCATATCAGCCCATGCAATTTTATCACAGAATAGTTAATATATATCGTAATCGTCGTAGACAGGTAACCAGACTGAGATTAAAAGATAGAAATGTAATCCCAAGAGCTGAAGATTGTCGGATACACCATGTTGTACCCACGACGATTCGATGTGAAGACTTTTATATGACGTATTACACATTAAAGAACGGACACATTATGGGAGTTCAGCTTGCTGGAAATAATCCATGAAACCACTACTTATGTGAAGGTCAATCACAAATAAATAATGCGAGTATATAAAAATGTTGTAATACTTTTGTGATTCTTACCCATTCCTGAAGAAAAACCTAATTATCTAAAAATTAATTTTACGGATGTCATAAATTGTATTTTATTGATGAAATAACTAAAAATAAAGTTCAGGGGACTCGACTCGAACCCCAGCTGATGCCAATTCATGGCAATGTACACAACTAGTCAAAACTGTGTGTCTTCTGACGAAAATCGGATTAAGCATTGGCTTCTCTATAAAATGACTAATTCTGCGACAAAAATAAGAAAGAATAGAAAAAAACCGTTAGAAAATTATAAAAAAATAAGTGAAACAAAATATGAAACGTGGACTGTAGTTTAATAAAAAAAAACACACAGTTGAAAAGCATTAATAATGACAGAACAGAATATTTGGTAGAAAGGCGAATTATGATCAAGAGTAGGTAAGTTAGAATCTTACCCACTTGTCCTAATAACTTTAAATTTTCCCAGAACTCCTCGAAGTTTTTTTTTCTCAAAACCTTCCAAAATGCTTAACCAGCTTCTAAACTTTCTGTTTGAAATCTTATCAAATTCTAAATTATTTTCAATCTTTTTAAAACTCCTCCGAACATTTTAAACTTGCTTGAAGTTTTGACAAAAATTTGTAATTTAGAAAATTTAAAAAATTTTATTTTAATATCTTTTAAATTATTTTTTGCTATTCTAGGGCATACCTTGAAACGTCTCAAAAATTTTGTTGAAAAGCCATATTTTTTGTTTGAAAATTCAACGGTTTTGTTGAAAATTCAACTATTTCGTAGAAAATTTACGTTTCGTTTGAAATTCATATTTTAGTGTTGAAAAGTCTACTGAAATCTTTTCGAATGAAAATTGAACTATTTTTTTGAAAATTTGTCTTTTTGTTTAAAAAATTCATCTATTTTAGTAGAAATGTCATCTTTAATAGATAAAAATGCAACTGTTTGATTGAAAATCCAACAATTTTGTTCCAAAGTCATCCTTCTTCGTTGTAAATTCAACTGTTTTGTTGAAAATTCAACTATTTTCGAAGAAGACTTAATTTTTGGATTAAAATTTATATTTTGGTGTTGAAAAGTCAAACTGAAATCTTTTTTTTAATGAAAATTCAACTATATTATTTTTAAATTTGTCTTTTCAATTTTAAAACTCATCAGTTTTAGCAAAAATGTCATTTTTCTTGGATAAACCAAATAGTATGATGGGCAAACAATAGATAAATGAAGATTGACGAATTATTTAATTTCCGAATATTCATATTAATGAATTATGAAATTCCCAAAATTCTCATATTACCGAAATGTATATTTGCGGATAATTTAAAATTAGCTAAAATAAATAATTGATTGAAAATGATTTCTTATTTAAAAAAACGAAATTTTCAACCAAACAGTTACATTGAAGCTTTATGTATGTATACCATTAAGCCATTTCCTTTTCAGGGTAGGCGTGACACTACCCGATTCGGGTAGTGTTTCTAGGTAGTTTTCTTGTAGTTATAAATAATTACAAGTTTGGGCTCACCACACCCATAATATGCCAACAGCACACAGTATTCTCGGATGGTCACCCATCCAAGTACTAACCGCGCCCAACGCTGCTTAACTTCAGTGATCTGACGAGAACTGGTTTTTCAGCGTAGCATGGCCGTTGGCATAATTATTTTAAATTATTTTTTATTATTTTATAATTTAAAAAAATCATAGAAGCATGTACCCCGTAGAATCTACACTCTCTCTGAGGAGTAAAACAAAATTTTCCTTACCGAGCCTTTTGAGGTACTCTTTCGATTGAGTCCACTAATTCTTACAAGCAGAAATCGTACAAAGGGTAGTTGAGATAAAAACTATAAAATACATGTTTCCCCGCACGAGAAAAGGTACCTCAAGTAGGCTAGCTAAATTTTACAGTCAAAAACTATAAAAAACACTGAAAAACTAAGAAAAACAAAAATTTCCAGGTCTGCCAAGCAGACCTGAGTTATTATCATCTACCAGGAGGTACTTAAAGAAAAATGCCAGTCTAGGTTTAATACTAAGTTTGAAAACTACACAAGAGAAGCTCGTGTACTTATATTCTAAGACTTCTATTTGTGCAAAAGACGTCTTCGCATACAAAGATGATGTCTTCCATGTTTGCAGTAGTAGCAGACAGTTGGAAGTGAACTGTGAGTGGGGACCCATATAGCTTTTGTACACCCTGCTCAGCGGGGTGCTGTTCAACTTCCGGAAACCGACCAATTAGAGTACGGCACCTCGCTGAGCAGGGTGTATAAAAGCTCTATGGGCCCCCACTCACAGCTCACTTCCAGCTGTTCGCTTCTACTGCCAACATGGAATACTTTAGAAAACTTATGAGCTTCTTCGGCGTCAGCCAGATCAAAACTGACATCATCAGTGATGTTCCCTTAGAAATTGGTCAGTTGATACTACGACACCTGCACAGCAAGTCACTTTTGAATTCTCCTCAGGTATCTCGTAACTGGCTATCAATTTGTCAGTCAGACAATCAGCTAAGACGGCGAGCAAGACATCATCTTCCTAGACAAAGACGTCACTTGCACAAAGGCTGGCTAGCTACTTCAGCTCTAAAGACAAGCTTCAAACCTAAACCTAAAGACCAAGTTCGGCTACCAACCTTCAAGATTCCCGACACTAACCGCAACTTTGACATTGTCAAGATGATTCCTTCATTCAAAAAGGGAACACCCACAAAGAAAATGATACGAACCAAGAGTCTTCCTTCGAATCATAGAATTAGTCTTAGAATATAAGGACACGAGCTTCTCTGTTGTGGTTTTAAATCTTAGTTTTGAGCCTAGGCTGGTATTTTTCTTTAAGTACCTCCCAGTAGATGATAATGACTCAGGTCTGCCTTGCAGATTGCTATTAATGTAGAATTTAATATAAGTTGACTTTTATTAAAATTAACATTAGAAATATATTTGTGACCCTGCACGAGAAAAGGGTCCTTAAGTAGGAAAATAAATTTTTCTAGTTTTCCAGTGTTCTTTATAGTTTTTAACCGGCTGTTTCTCGTGGAAAAGTCAGAATTGATCTATCTTCGAAACATGAGTCACTATGAGCAGTCAAAGTAGCGTAGTTCTTAGCGTTATAGTGATGCGCTGAACTTTAAATCCTTCTACTGTAAAATTTAGCTAGTCTACTTAAGGCCATGCTTCTATGATTTTTTTTAACCTATAGAGCTTTAATGTACAGATTTGGTTGAAAATTCAACAATTTTGTTAAAAAGTCATAAAAATCGTTAATAATAATAAGTTTGAATCCATCTTTTGAACCAATATAACAGGTTGAAACAAGTTTCGTTGATAATTTCACTTTTCAATTAGATAAGGTGTTTATAATCTTAAATTATTTGATTATTTTCAACCCAGAATATTTCTACCAAAAAAGATGAATTATCAAGAAAGTTGAATTTTTCAACAAAACAGATGAGTTTTTAATGAAATAGTTGCATTATTTACAAAATAATTAATTTCTTTCCCTCCTAAGATTAATTTTCAACAAACCAAAAAATCAATTATCAACTAAAAGCACGAATTTTCAAACAAAACAGTTAACTTTTCAAGGAATAAATCTTCTGCCACAAAAAAATTAATTTTCAAGAAAGAAGTCTGACCCTATATTTGATCAAAATTTCTGCGTTTTTCGTTAGAGTAAAGAAATCAAGTACTCGTCACAGAATTGACTTTTGTGTGAATGGCATTTATTACGTATATAATGAAATGCATCATATTAGACTAGGCAAACATTTCGGAAACTGGTTAAATATTTGAAAATTTAGTCATCAATACAAATGTGAACGGAAATATAGTAATATAATTTCATTTATATACTAATATAATTTCATTTATTAATTTCATAATTTGAATTGATCTTCCTAAAAATCGCCTTCTTCATCATCCTATTCTAGAAATTCGTCTTAAATTTCATTTTCTTCATGAATTAGCTCGTATTACATGTGTCTGCCTTGCTGATCTTCTGGTTTCTTATCCCTAAAGAAGAATGCCGTTGATTGGTTTCGATACATTTAAAAGAAAAATTAAAAAATTTTACTAGCTTATCAGTTTTTATTAGTGTTTCGAACATTTCTTCACTTCAGAACATACCACTTCAAAGTCGTCCCAACAAAAATTGAAGTGCATTAAATTCCTCGCAAAACTAAAAGAAATAATAATTTTTTTATCTCATATAGTTTAGGACATACATCCTTGGGCATTTATATTTTCCTGAAATAATTGAAAAATAATATTTAGTTTAAGTTTTTGTGACGCAGCATATTTCCTGTGCACTCTCGACAAAAATAGTCACAATATTAGTGAAAGGAGAATGAATAAAAAGGAAATCTGAAAAAAAACAAATAAAACGTTATATCTCTCACACGCCCGAAGTTATAGTGTGTTGAACAATACCCACTTTTATGGAAGTTGATTATCTTTGTTTATGTACTTTTATTATTCTAACGCAAATCGCAATAGAGACAAACGAAATTTCATAAAATTGAGAATTTTTCAGAAATTATGTTTAAAAAAAATCCCGGCCAGTGAAGTTGATTAGCCCCCATAAAACTGAGAGAATGTCCTTATTTTTTTTATTCTTATACAATTTTTTGTAATATGGGAAGAAGTGAAAAAAGGTGTGGTTTTACTGGAAATCTTCCTTTCATTTTTTCAAAATTCAATGAAAAAAACGTGGAAAAAAATAAACAAGAATTTCTGGAGATCCTCATCTCGTTTTATGGGGGTTTAACCATTTTAGAGTCCGGAATTATTTTTTCATATAATGTTTTATTTTTTTCCCGTAAACGATGCTAAATTTGCAAGAGCTACTTTTTGTGAAACTTTTCTAGATGTGTAATCTTACATCTGAACATTTTTGGTATCTTTCTTTGTTTCCGAAAAAAATACGATTCTTTAAAATAATTTTCTTGAAATTGAAGCAGTGGTTTACCAATAACGAAACACACGAGATTCAGTCATTTTTCAAAGTTTTTTTAATTTATTGCTGATAAATTGAAAGGGCAAGAATTTCCATGTCAAATAAACAGAGAAAATCGACAATACCTGCCCTCGTTCAAAAAATACTTAATTTTAGAAACAAATTCTGTCAATTTTTGATAATTTGCAGGTAATCTTCGTTTGATTGTGAAATATGAAATATAAAAATTTCTTCACTAAACTGTGAAATACTTATTCATCTCTTTTCACAATGGAATAATTTATACAGATACCAAATAATTATGACACATATCATTTTACACTTTTACAATTTTTGAGACGAGGATTTTTAAAAGAGATTTATACAAGCATTAAATGAAATTAAAATAAATATTAAGTTGAAAATGATTAGGACCAAAAAATATTTTTGTGGTATTTTATATGACTCTCTTTAGGTCACAATAAATTTTTGTAACTCTGTAAATGATCTTACAAAATGTTTGTTCCTCTAGAAATTTTTTTTGACCTGCTGATACTGTTTCTAGTCAAGCGATGATCCCTTCTGTTGATTTTTGAGTTCAGGAAAGGAATTGAGCTTTTTTCAGCAACAAAGAAAAAATCATACAGGAACCGGGAAGATATCAGAATGTTTGCGTATAACAATATGCAATTGTTCATCTCCATCTTAACAACTTCGAACTTATATGATAAAGTTGAATTACCAAGTTTGACATCTGCATTTTTGACAGCCGACAAAACAGTGCGAAGAAATAGTTTTTGATATTGAATGCTCAACAAAACCAATAAAATACATAGTGAAGTGCGAGATTTGTTCCTTGTTGTTGACAGAAAATCCGATTCTTTTATTGAAGCAAAATATCGACACAAGTCATCATCACCTAGACTAGAAATCTTGTCAACAGTCAAAAAAAGGGTCTAGGGGACCAAGGATTTTGTAAGATAATTTACAGAGCTTCAACAATTTATTATAGCCAAACGAGTTATGTAAACTTCCACAAAAATATTAGTAAGTGCTAATCATTTTCACCTTAATATTTATTTGAATTTTATTTTAATGCTTACATAGATCTGTTTCAAAAAGCCTAGTCTCAAAAATTATAAAAGTGAAAATAAAATAAATGTCAGAAATATTTGGTATCTGGATAAATTATTCAATGTTGAAAAGAGAGGAATAATTATTTCACAATTCAGTGAATAAATTTTTATTTTTCCCAAATATTTGAAGATTACCCGCAAATTATCAAAAATTGAGACAATTTGTTCTCAAAATTCAGTATTTTTGGAGCGAGGGTAGCTATTGACGATTTTCTCTGCATATTTGAAATGGAAATTCTTGCTCTTTCAATTTATTCGAAATAAATTAGAAAACTTTGAAAAATGACCAAATGGCGGCTGCTTTTCTTAAATTCTTGAAATTGATATTTCTGAAAACCCGACTGTTGAATTTTTTTTTTAGAAATAATTGGCAATATGTAATACATATCTCGTGTGTTTTGTTCTTGGTGAACCACTGCCTCAATTTCAAAAAAAGAAGGGTACAAAAAATGTTCAGATATAAGATTACACATCTAGAAAAGTTCTACAAAAAGTACCTCTTGCAAATTTCGTATCCTTTACGAGAAAAAATAAAACATTTTATTACAAAAAATCCCCGACTCTAAAATGGTTAAGACCCCATAAAAATGATAGGGTACCCTTCTTATACACATGACATTAAGCACACATTGTAGGAAAAATATGAAAGAAATAAAAAGGTAAGGCCATAAATTCCATAATAATAATAATAATAATAATAATAATAAATTATATTATATAAATAATAATAAATTTCCATAAATTCATGTTTATTTTTTTCCACGTTTTTTCATTGAATTTTGAAAACATAAAAGGGAGATTTTCAATAAAACCACACCTTCTTTTACTTCTTTCAATGTTGAAAAAATTTGTATATTAAAGAAAAAAATTAGGACGTGCTCTCAGTTTTATGCGGGCTAAACAACTTTTCTGGTCAGAATTTTTCTTTAAACATAATTTCTGAAAAATACTCAATTTTATGAAATTTCGTTCGTCTCTATTGCGATCAAGGTTTGTAGATATTTCAAAGCATGGATTCTCAAAAGCAATAACCCCGTCTGGAAAGTTCGACCGTTCTTTCTCGAATTTAGGTAAAGATATATAGAGCTGCGCAGTTGAGTTATTCGACATTTAGCGGTGTGCTTCACCGGCATAAGCTTCTATGACACATGCGGATGCGTACCACCGTTCGGTTGTAAATAGGGCTGCGCAGTTGAGTTCTATGGTACATCTAGCTGCGCAGTACACTTTTACGACACTTACGGATGTGCAGTAGACTTCTATGATGAACATGGATGTGCAGTACATTTTTGGTGATATATATGGCTGCGAAGTAGAGTTCTGCCACATATACCACTGCGCAGTGCACCCTTAAGACAGATACACATGCGCAGTACAGTTAGGTGGTGCACAAGGCTGTGCAGTGGACTTCTATGATAATTATAGATGCCCAGTAGGCTTCTATATCACATACTAATGCGCAGTAGTATTTTACGGTATATAGAGCTGTGTAGTATGAATATATTTGACCTAAGATTGTGCAGTACACTTGCACGGCACACAGGGCTGCGAGGTACTGTTTTGGTGAAGTCTGTAACACGGTTCTGTTTCAAGCTAAATGACGATAAAACAGTGACCAGTAATTCACCGACAGACGATAATGGTTCGTATCCGTGTTAAGATACCACTAATCGATAAGTGATTACCAGTAACAGAAGGTGCCACCGTCAAGTCAGTCAAATTGGAGGGATAATATAAGTTGCACGTGGGAAAATTTCAACTTGAACAGGGGAGTTACCAATTTGAAAGTTTTACCAGGACGAAAAAATATTTGCTCACTCATAGTAAAGGTTAGAAATTTGAAGTTAGTTCGCCAGGTGATCCACCCAAAATGTATTTACTACATTCCTTGTTTGGATGGCTGTATATGTTAGACTAAAGAATATAAATTATTGAAAATTTAAGCAGTAGAGAAAATTTTGAAGGGAAATATTGCTCATATAAACAAAAATTCTATCTAATCAATCAGTCAATTTTTTTAAATTTATTTGAGAGAGTTCAAGCTGAATGGTCTGATTGCCAAGTGTGCGGAATTTAAATTCAACCCAACGGCGTTTTTTGACGTCCAGTGTTGAAAAGAACGATAGCGAGCAATATTTTTGACTTTGCATTCAACCCAACAAATTTTGTAAAGTTCATCTTTGAAAGAGGCAACAGCCTGAAACACATTCGATTTTGAAAGCAACTCAACGTGGTCTGTGAATATCAAACGATATAAGGAACGATACTTAACAGATTTACTAAATGTATAGCAGCGCCATCTATGAATAATTTGAGTAGCTGATGATTTGAAATTTACTACTATTTAAAGAAACTAGTCTGATACCGAATCTTACTAACTAATACTTAACTAAGAGAACAAGTTTAAATAAATTTTCCCTTTAATAACCTCAAATGTTTGTTTATTCAAAAAAAAAACACTTAACCTAAGTTCACAATGTAGATTCTTAACTTAGTTTAACAAAATAATCTCTTAACGTAATTATAAAAATTAAGCATAGTGAAAACAAAAATTCATAATGGTCATGCTCGCTGAAATATTATGTTTCTTTGACGCAATATCTGTACAATTTCTTGACACTCGGGACTTTGTAATGAATGATGAGAGTTAATGTAAAATCGCAAAGCATCTACAAGCTCATTAGGATCTGTATGAAGCATCATACAGCAGCACTCTCGACTTGGTTGAGAGTGCGCCTTGTTTATCAGTTCACTAAATCCATCTGAAGGTGGAGGTGGTGGCAGCAGTGATGGTTGAGGTGGTGGCAGCAGTGATGTTTACGGTGGTGGTGGTGGTGGTGGTTCAACGTTGAAGCAACGTTAAAGCAACGTTGAATCAAAGTTGCACAAAATGTGCACAGGTGGTGGTTTTTAGGATTTTTTTCATTTCCTGACATTGGGATAGAGAACCACCACCTTTAGAGTATGGTTTGCGTGGAAACAATTTCATAACAATGTTGTTGTACTTGGTATTATTGTTAATACGAATATGTTCAGAGGGATTGTAATGCTTCTTGTGAGCGTTTGTGTTTATGAGGACTTCTTTATAGTTATTTGGGTCGCTCGATCTTATGTAAGACTCCTCAGGTGCCTGCCTAAATAATAATTCGAGAAGAAGAACAGTTTTCAAGTAGTGTTTATCTCCCACGTAGATGATGTGATCATCAAAATGGACAGGAGTATCACCTAGCATGAGAGTATCACCTAGTCTACATACACCATACACCATATCCAAATATTGTTTTCTATCTTGAGTAAGCATCCTGAGGAACTTGTTGGTGAGCCACTGATAATTATCAACAGGCTCTGTTGCAGTATCTCCTTCAACCATTGTTATATCTAAGTGCCCTAAATCCTCTTCTCCATCAACATCGGCAGTCATAAATGATGCGTTCTTATCATCGCCATCATCATCATTATCATCATCATCATCCTCTTGTTCAATTTCTTCAGGCAATAATTTTTGGACTTTATCGCTAACTTCAAGCGGTGGTTGCTTCATTCCAGACTTTCATTTGGGCAACACTTGATTAACTTTTTCATTGGTAGAATATTTAGTAATGTTACTAGTCTCTGCAGTGGTGTCACTATAGGCTTGAACGTTTCATTTAGCATACATTCGTTATAGGCTTCATTCCTTTTTAGCATTCGATGCTTTTGTCGTATCGCATTGCTGATTTTTACAATTTCACGTAAAGCATCCATCTGCTTGCTGAAATCCATGTTGATTTGACTTCAGCTCAATCAATACTGATGAACTCCTTTCACTACATTACTATTTATAGCAATGAGGTAGTTGAATGTTCATCACAGTCACCATAGTTACGACTCGTTAAGAAGCATTTTTTCCCATTCAATATTCAATTTATTTATTTAATAATATTATGAGCATTTCCATTCAATATTCTATCAACCAAAGTATCTTTGTTATGATCCCTTTCTTCAACTCCTTTAACCATATACATTCTGCACCTCCACCACCACCTGTGCCCACTCTGTGCAACGTTGCACGAGCATCATACCAATAAAATCTTCCTTATCAAGGAGGAACTACGTAAGGCAGGTTTTATATACATACATTAAGTAACTATACATCCACCGCCACCACCATCACCATCACCTGTGCACACTTTGTGCAACGTTGATTCAACCTTGCTTTAACGTTGCTTCAACGTTGATTCAACATTGTTTCAACGTTTATTCAACATTGTTCCAACGTTGAACCACCACCACCACCTCCTTCACCACCAACACCTCCTCCACCACCACCACCACCACCACCATCACCCACAGGGGGAGTCTGTAACCCATACGTGGCGCGTCCCCAGTTGGCGGATAGGGTAATGCTCGCTGGAAACAGAGGGTAAGGCAGAAATAAGATACGGCTCGCGGACCAAACAGACTGGGTGAAGGGCACACCGAGAAAAAACCACCCAAGTTAAGGTGTTAACAACCGTGCCGAAAACTTAATGCCACCAGGGTATGGTGTTTCAAACGATGTCTCTAGGATAGCAGGTCGCCTCCTAGAGTATTGAGACCTTACCCCCGCATGCGGGGCTCTGCGGCGGTAGACCTATACTTCCCTAGCTACTCGTGGGATCAAAATGGAGAAAAAACAAGAAAACTTAATCGAAGCGTGTGTGAGGAGTTGGGAGGTTAATTGGACGTGGTGAAGGAACTTGACCTGAGTCAGAAGACTTATGCCAAGCAGGATATTATGGTGGTGCAAAAAAGGTTAAGTGAGGCTCGTGAACTCATCAACGAGTTCATGCCAATCAGGCATGGGCTAGAGGAAGTGCAAGAATTGTCGAGAAAAGTGAGCGCCGCCATATTTTTCGCTGATCCCAGGGTTGGTTGCGTGCCAATAGAAGATGGATAAGCCGCCGAGAAAAAGGAGAGAGAAGCTGTGAAGAAGGCATGGTAGAAGAAAAAGGAGACTTGTCAAAATGGGACACAGGCTGAAGAAGCCGTGGAAGCTCCCTCTACCCATACCGGCAAGCGAGAAAGGGAGTCCACGCTGAGTCCCGTTGAGGCAGACTGCTCTAAACCTATGAGGAAAAAGCCGAGGAAACACACTACAGCAGCAGCGACCTCAACCCCAAAAAAGGATGCTGTAGGGGCGACAGAAGCTGCACCCACATTCACGAAAAAGAATTTGCCCCAGAGGAGAGCTCAACCCGAGGCGGCCCTAATAAAACTAGCTCAGGGTTCGAGCTACGCTGAGGTCCTTAAGGACCTCAAGAAGAAGGTGAAACCGGACACCTTTGGTGCCAAAATCAGGGGTGTCCGAAAGACGAGGAAGGGAGAGGTCCTCATCGAGGTAGGCCCGGCAGTGGAAGGCACGGCAAAGCTGTCTTCCGCTATCAGGGAGGCGGTTGGTGTTGGCAGCTCCATACGCGAGCTCGTCCTGCGAACGGAGGTCGAGGTCATCGATCTCGACACAACAACAGATGCAGAAGAGGTGATGGAGGCCGTTCAGAAGTACTTCGGTGGTATCGAGTCGGTCAGCATGACGAAGAGGGGCTGGATGTCATGTAGGGTCTGAAAAAAGACGGAGCCGACAAGATGCTACCACTGGTTAGGCTTCGGCCATATAGCAGCGGGGTGCAAGGGTCCAGAAAGGACCAAATTATGTTGGAGGTGCGGCAAGGAAGGGCACAAATCTGCGGAGTGCGTGAGCATTCCCCAGTGCTTCCTCTGCGCTGCACGTGAAGGAGATCCCCGGACTGATCATCTGCCGGGATCCATGCGATGTGCTTAATTTAGGGAAACCGCAGCGTCGAGAAAGCCACCCAGATGAAAATTGTAACAGCCAAGCCCAGCCATGATGTTGAAGGCCGACGAGCCCGTTGCGCGACTCTGTCGCGCTACTGAGGGCGATGCGTACATCATGGCTGGGTCTGGTGCCACTTAGAGTCCAAGCAGGACACACAAGAAGGACGCTGAAGCGCGGTGTTGAATGCCTATAACCCATGTTCCTGAAGTAATGCGAAAGCGGATTTCGGTAACATCGGTTGGCAGGAAGAGGAGCTGAGTTTAGTGGGTATTACCGTTTTTAGGTCGAGTCCCACACACAGTGCATAAATGCATTCTCACCTCCTCTAAAAAAATAAAAATAAAAAAAAAATACAAAAATAAAAATAAAACACCACCGTCACCATCACCGCTGCCACTACCTCCACCTTAAGATAGATTTAGTGAACTGATGTACAAGGCGTACTTTCAACCAAGTCGAGAATGCTGCTGTATGATGCTTCATATAGATCCTAATGAACTTGTAGATGCTTTGCGATTTTACATTAACTCTCATCATTCATCACAAAGTCCCGCGTGTTAAGCAATTGTCCACATATTGTGTCAAAGAAACATAATACTTTAGCGAGCATGACCATTATGAATTTTTGTTTTCACTATGCTTCATTTGTATAATTACGTTAAGAGATTATTTTGTTAAACTAAGTTACGAATTTACATTGTGAACTTAGGTTAAGTGTTTTTTCTTGAATAAACGAACATTTAAGATTATTAAAGGTCAAAATTTATTTAATCCTGTTCTCTTTGTTAATTATTAGTTAGTAAGATTCGGTAGCACTCTAGTTTCTTTATATAGTAGTATAGTTTGAATCATCAGCTACTTCAATTATTGATAGATGTCGCTGCTATACATTTAGTAAATCTGTTAAGTATCGTTCCTTATAGCGTTGGATATTCACAGGCCACGTTGGGTTGCTTTCAAAATCCAATGTGTTTCAGGCTGTTGCCTCTTTCAGCGATGAACTTTACAAAATTTATTGGATTGAATTCAAAATCTAAAATATTGCTCGCTATCGTTCTATTCAGTGATGGACTTCTGCAAACGTCGTTGGGTTGCATTCAAATTTCATGCTTTTTATACTCATTCAATTTAGCCTAAATTCTCTTAAATTAATTAAATTGATTAGATAGAATTTGTCTTTAAATTTTTTTATCATTTTTATTCTTTAATCCAATTTAAACAGCCATTCTAACAAGAAATTTAGTAAATACATTTTCGATGAGTCAAATGGGGAAGTAACCTCAAATTTCTAATCTTTCCTACAACTGAGAACATTCTTTTTTGTTTCTGGTAATACTTTTGAACTTTTATTTACTTGCCAGTTGCTTAGCAGGGATACAAACCCAAATAGTCAGTCATAGAAACTTCAATCGATCTTTCTGGAATGTAAGTAGAGTATGGGTAATGGAGTATAAAAGGAGCTTCAGGTTTCAGTGGCTTCCATCTATCGTCGAACGCAGTGCAAAGTTAGACATCTGTTGAAAGTTCTAGTGAAAATAAACAAATAAATGTCTTTGGAGAAAAAAGATCTCAAAATGATCAACTGACGCTTAAGACGAAACATACCGTCTCCAAGGTGGTTGAGCTGGAAAACCAGTTTGCAGTATTCCTGCTTATCAGAATCATTAAGGTTTTCGAGGATGCTATGTGTGAGGATACGTTTGAGAAGATCGAGGAAGCAACCAAGAATAAAAAACTCTATTTCTGCTATTTTGGAGGACCCTATAATCTTTTTGAATTTAAATATTGTAGTATTTGTAAGAATTAGTCACATTTCAGATCACATCAATTTATTCATGTTATCAATGCCGGGTGATACAAGACTGACTCAATGGGCCCAAATCCACTTGATTATCCTGATGAGCATGCGGGTAACATCCTTATCTCTATATATACAATATAAGCATATACCACAAATATGTACAATAAAAATCTTCTTTTGTAAATGTTGTGTACTACAAGTGTATGAATAATAAGAATAAACAAACATTGTAAAGGTAAAAACTGTTTACTTTGAATATATGCGCATCAATTCACCTTAAGCACTTTAATAGTACTTAGATTTAATTGACGGATAGATGAATTCAAATTTCGCGCGCTTTCTACATTGCTCGGAATGTATTTAAGACGAACATTAACTACCTTCTGCAAAAGAATTTCATTCCTTCCAGCGTTGGATATTTTGAAACAGCGTTGGGTTGAATTCAAAGTCCAAAATATTGCTCGTCGTCGTTCTTTTCAACGCTGGAGTCAAGAAACGCCGTTGAGTTGAATTTAAATTCTGCACACATGGCAATCATACCAATCAGCTTAAACTCTCTCAAATAAATTTTTAAAAATTTGACTGATCGATTAGGTAGAATTTGTGTTTATATGAGCAATATTTCCCTTCAAAAGTTCCTTTACTGCTTACATTTTTAATCATTTCTATTTTTCAGTCTAACCTATACAGCTATCTAAACAAGAAATGCAGTACACAAGAACTCCAATATAATACCAGTTCCGGGGGTTGCCTTGCAGTGGCCTTGGCACTAAATTCGTCGTAAAATGAATGGTGCGGAGCGAGGTGCGAGTTGGCGACGCATTGTTGACACTGCTTGTGCGCTGAGAAACTGCATGGGCCAGCAGTTCTAGGAAGAACTGAATCAGAGGGCCCTGGTAAAACTTTCAGATTGTTAACTCCCCTGTTCGAATTGAAATTTTCTCACGTATAACTTTTAATATTCCTCCAATTTAAGTGACTTGACGGTGGCGCCATTTGTTACTGGTAACCAGTTATCGACTCGTGATATCTTAGCACCGATGCGAACCATTATCGTCTGTCTGTGAATGACTGGTCTCTGTTCTATCGGCATTTAGCTTGGAACTGCACCGTGTTACAGACTTCACCAAAACAGTACCTCTGAGCCCTATGTGCCGTGCAAGTGTACTACATAGTCTTGGGTAACATAGATTTATACTACACAGCTCTATGTACCGTAAAATACTATTGCGCATTAGTATGTGCTATAGAAGCCTACTGCGCATCCATAAGTATCATATATGCCCACTGCGCATCCTTGTGCACCACCAAACTGTACTGTGCATCCATATGTGTTTTAAGAGTGTTCTGCGCCTTCTCGAAAACTCGTTGTACAGAAAATCGTCAGAGATCACCACGTATACAAAGAAATTTGTGAAAAGCTCGAAACGTTGAATTTTAAATATGTACCAATTTGGAAGTAAAGAATATATCGATTCATCTTTTCTGCAAAGCAGTTAGAGACTATGTCCAATATCGATGCTTCTCCAAAGTCAAACGACATGGAAAACCTCAAAAGCAAGTGCTTATATTCAAGCCTTCCAGAAACTTTGATGTATAGAAAATCGACAGAGATCACGTCAAAATTTCCAGAAGGTTCAATTATTTTCCGGGAATCCCCAGAATTTAATTCTTGGTTGATATTGCAGGGACCCACCTCGTTAATCGAACCACGAATTCGTTCCAGCTTTCCAGAAATTTCTATCACTGTTTAACGACTGAGGTGATCCAGAAAGTTTAACGAGTAAAAATATAAGAGGCAATATATCCACTTTGATCGAATCTCCTAGAAAAGCAAAATTCTAGAATGTTCCAGAACTTGGAAAATCCCTGATCTTACCTGCGCCCCATATATAAAGTTGCTTGTGAGTTTGGTCGGTAAAACAGGGACCATCCTTATTGGCCACGTCAAGAATCTGCTCCAGGGATCTACCTTACCGACAGTTCAATTGCCGACTTTGGGAACTGACCAGTGGCGCGATCTGTCGGTGGCAGCTGGAACTACGTAGTGGTGCCCCAGAAGCCGCCTAGCTTAACTACTGATGTATTTTTTTATGAACGTAGTAAATGCCATTTAAGAAAAAGGTAATTCTATTTGAATGACGAGTACTTGATTTCTTTCCTCTGGTAGAAAAGGCGAAATTTTTGATCAAATATAGGGTCAGAATGGAGTTGATTAAACTCCAGCAAAGTTTTATTAATTCCATTCTGGCGCTTTAGCTGTCAAACAACTTTGTTTTTTTAACAGTGTATCTTTTATTTTTCGTATGTTATTCGTTCTAAAAATGTTCGTAAAGTTCTGTAGAAACTTTTAAGGGTGACGAAGGCAATACTTTGCTGAAATTTAGAAGACATTTTCGAAACAATGTTTCGGCAACCTCGCACAGAAATATTACCGAAAATTAAGAGACAGTGTTTTCACAATATTTCCCGGACACTTTGTAGACACATACGGCAAGCCCAATTCAATATTCTTTTAGAATATTGCTGAAATATTTCAGACAGATATTGCCCGGGTCGGACATTTTTATGTTGCTTGAACGCTGCTGCAATATTCATTTGGAATGTTGCCAATGTTTCAATTTAATATTCCAGCAATATGTCTGGAACATTGCGTATTATGTACGTAGATTTCTATTATGTTCTGTTAATTCAGTTCGTATTTAAGCGAAATTAATTAAAAAAGGGGAAGTTTTTTGAAAATATTGGGGGAAAAGAGGCATTTTTTGAAAACGGCGAAAAGGCGGAAATAGGAAAAGAGTGTGTCGTCTGTATTTAAATGCTTTACCAGTAAAATCTCTAATCATCATTTTGGTAAAGCATAACAAAAATTGTTATTCACAGTTATACTTTTTATGTTCGATTTCACATTCTCGGCAGCAATCGTCAAAATCAACAAATCAACTATTTGGGTCAAGAATTTTGTCGAAAAATGTAATCGGTATTTTTTCTTATTTCCATAAATACTATTTGATAACTCATTCAGCAGCTAAGCACTATCAGCGAGAACAAATATTGCATCCGTAAAGGTGCCAAGAAGTTTTTACACAAAGGCCAAAGTAAAACTAACACATTAGAAGATAATATATTTCGAAACCAATAATTATGTAAAATGAATTTAAAAAATTAAAGGAATATTGTAATAAAATATTTGGAAAATGTTTAATATACGTTTTGTATATGTTTTGATTGGATGTACTAGTAGATAAAACGATGAAATTTTTTATATTTATTGTAAACAAAAACATTTAAAATGTTTAAAAAATCTTTTCTTGTACCGAAATTTTTATACTTATTATGTCTAATGACTTCTCCCTTGGAGTAGTTCAAACAAAGGGTTTTACTTTTTTCCTCAAATGGCGCCACATATAAAAAAATTATTAATTGAACCAGCGATATTTAGTCTTGATCTGCTCGAAGATACTGTCCCGGAAATCAAACAATGATATTGAGAAAATCTTCAAAACAGAGATTCTTCAGATAATTTTTTTTAAATAATTATAATTATGTTACAATTTTTAATATTATAAATACCGAATCTGAATGAAAAAGTAAAATAGGGTCGTTGCATGAATTTTAGGTAATAGATTTTTTAAATACTGCATAACATTCTGAACATTTTGGTGCATTCAAACAAAATTTTGAAAACTTCATTGTGGAGAAAACAAATGTTTAAGAAAAGTATTGAAATCCCTATTCAAAAGCTCCGTGACCTTGAAACGTCACTTCCCAAAGAGCGCGTAACCAATCAAAATAATGATCTATTGACTAACGAAGTATCTAGCAGACAGCTGGCGAAAATTCAATTTACAATTTCTAACAGAGATATTTATTTACTTATAATTGTCGAAAAGCAATACAATTTTGCTTAAAATATAAAACCCTTAAAAAGGATAGTAATGAATAATAGCATTCAAGTGCGTGAGAATGAAATGTTTCCAAAGATAACCTCAATTTGAATATCTTTTACAATAGGTTATGTTTACTGTTTACCCATTCAGTCGCTAGCAGCCATATTATATTCCATCACCAACCCGACAACCGCGCTAACCAGAATGAAGTACTTCCTGCAAAGTACTTCCCGCAAAAATTCAAAAAATATACTTTTTAAACATTAAAAAAAAATTTAAACTTGATTTAAAAAAACTTTCCTTCCGTAGTTACATTATTTTTTTGGTGTTCTTTTAATTTTACTAGGAAAAAAAATTATTTGAAAATATGCAACAACCCCATTGATAACAGAACATGTTTTTAAAATTATTTTTTTGTTAAAAACATGGATTTAAACTTATTATGATTTTGATGATTTCTGCCGAGAATGTGAAATCCAACATAAAAAGTACAAATGTGAATAAGTATTTGTGTTCTGCTTGGGAAAAGCGGATAATTAGAGATTTGACTGGTAAAGAATTTAAATAGACTTCACACACTTCGCCATTTTTCCCCCTTTTTTTAAAATTCCTCTTTTTCCTCCGTAATTTCAGAAAAATTCCCCTTTTTTATTTATTTTGCCTGATACGAACTGAGTTAACAGAACATAATAAAAAATCGAACTATTTATCGTTGAAAGTCAAGTCATTTTAATTAAAAATTCTACTATTAAATTCCTCGTTCGGAATTCATCTCTTTTGGTTCAAGATTCTACTATGTGGTTCAAGGTATAACTATTTTGTTGAAAATTAGTTTTTTTTAAATGAAAATTCATTTTTTCCTTGAAACTTTAGCTATTGTGTTTTCAGTTGCATATTGATGGTTTTTGGTTGAAAATGCAACTGTTAAATTTCTCATTGAGAATTTATGTTTTTTGGGTGAAAATTTAACCACACGGGTCAAATTAAAACTACGTTCTTAGATTTCCTTCGATGAAGATTCAATTATTTTCTTGAAATTTTTTTTTTTTTTTTTGTTTGAGAATTAATTTTTTTTTACTGAAAATGTAACTATTTCACTATTTAGCACGTTTCCTGATGATAAATAAATAAATATTTTTACTATATATTTCTACTATTTATTTTTCGTTTGGTGTAAAATTCTACTATTTCGTCGAAACTTTAATTCATTATGATTCGCCGTACGAGCGAATTTCACGAAAGTAAAAAGTTTGATATTATGTCAGAAATTTAATGTTTACGATTTTTTTGCTTTTTGAAGAAAAATGGGTAAAGTTCAAAGAATTGCTAGTCGAATTTTACAGATCCAATTGGCGAAAAGTGAGCCACTAAAAATTAGTAAGAAATTAATAATTCGAGTAGTCGATATATTTACTAATTCAGTGGTAGAAAATTAATTTCTTCTTAAAAAATACTTACTCAGGACTGTGTTTAATAATTAAAAAACGGTTATAAAAATTGAAAACGTGAAAGATAGAAAAGTAGTAAAACGGCGCGATGGTGTGACATTGTTAACTATATTCAAACAATAAGAAGCTTAGATTGTGAAATTGTAAACGTGACGTAGCCTGTCTCCAATATAAAAACATTCACCGCTGATTGTTTGAACAAAGTTAAGAAAAAAAATGAATTTTTTATAATGGTAAAATGACAAGAAATCAATGAGCTTCAAATTAATTATGCACATTCAATTTACCAAATTTGTTTCAGTTGTACGTTTTTCTAGTTTTTCATAGAAAACTTAAATTTTATAGAAAAGTTTGTAAAAATGATTTTCCTTGAATAAAAATAAACGTTTGGTTACAATTTCTACTAGTTTGGTTAAAAATTTAATTATTTTGTTAAAAATGCAACCATTTTGTTAAAAATTCATTTTTTTGTGCCAAACATTCAGCTACTTGGTTGAAAATTGAACTACTTTGTTATAAATACAATTTTTGGTAGAAGATTCATCTCTTTGGTTGCAAACTCAACTATTCCATTTTTAGAAAATTAATCTTCTTCGTTAAAAAATCATCTTTCGGATTGAATATTGATCTCTTTTGTCGAAAATTCATTGCTCTAATGTTCATCCTTGTATTTGAAAATACATCTGTTTAGTTACTTAATTTTTTGAATTAAGAATATAAATATTCCATTTTTTTTTAAATTGATATTTTAAAATGAAAATTGATCTTTTCTAGTTGAGCATTTGAAAATTTTGTTAAATAGTCATTCTTTTTCGTTGAAAATTTATCTTTTGGTGTTGAAAATTCATCTATTTTGGTAGAAATTGCATTTTTTTGTTGATTAAAATTCACAACTGTTTGGTTCAAAATTACGATCTTTTGGTTGAAGATTGCTATGTTTTTTGCAAATACTACTTTTTTGGTTGAATTCAACCGTTTTTTATTTCAAATAAAAATCTTTTTTTGGTGGAAGTATTAACCATTACATTTTTTAGGTCAGTCACGCCAGCACTCCCCCCACTCTTAATTTTCGTGTTTTCTATATCCCACTGAATTGCATGACCTTGAAGATCTCCAAATGCGCTGGTATGCGCCATCAAGAAAAAATTTTGCGCGACACTGATAAACGAGTTATCAGCGATTAAACTGGGAGGGGGGGGGGGGTCTGGAACGATTTTTAAAAAATAATAACATGTGTTCAAATTCGTCATAGCTATCTGTCATAACTTCTAATGCGCAACCACTAAACAATTTCACGCTAGCTAATTAACGAAGATAGAATTGGGGGGGGGGGGCAGTGTGACGCAGGTACTAAATATTCGACAGTGATATGAAATTTAAAATTACGGATATGAAGTCATTCGTCTTCAGATGCGCTCATATATGCCACAAAAATTATTCGCAAACTTTAAAAACTGTCCACGATACGAAGGTTTTACCACTTCACAAAGTGATGACCAAGTGATGACCAACAAAATGAAAAGTTTTTAATCCACAGTATATGAAGGGAGTATTGTTTGCAGTTTCAAATGACGTGCTTTCCGCTAGCAAAATTAAAAAATCAAGCGCCCCAGAATTTTGGGCTTTTTTGGGCACTCCAATACTGCAAAAATTAATTTTCGAAAAACTGCACCGGTCTCCAAAAAATTACCATTGAAATAACTTACGCACCCAGCCTGAATGTACGCATATCTGAATTTCGGACTATTTTGGGCACACCAAAACACTAAAAAATTATTATAAAAAATCAACCCTGACCATTGAAAAAAACTTCAAAGAAAAAGATATGGAATAAGTTCGAGAAAACATCACAAAAAAAACTAAGGGTTCGGTGATGTTGCGGCTAAAGTAAAAGCTGGTATCATTTGGAACTGAGACTCCAATAGAACTCTTTTTTAGGGTTCCTTTTTATTTCGTTGATATCTCATAGATGGCTATTCATATTTTCAACTGCGCATGTGCCGAAAAGCGCGGGCCTATTTGAATGAACATTAATCAATGTTTAAAATTTAACTATATATTTTATATTCTCGTTTAGTTAGTATTTATCCTCGGTACAATTAACTACGTCTTTCTCCTCTGTAGAGTTTGTTTACATATTAATTTTTAGTCTATATTATAATGGTCATTCGGGGTTTCGATTTCTGATAGATTTTTGTTTGTTTGAATTTTTAATGGTTAATATTATAAACATCTTTACAGACCAACGTAATTAAATTTCATCAATTTTCAATAATATTTACTATTTTTAAAAGTTAATTAAAAACAATGTAAATATAAGGCATATTTTATTTAGCATGGCGAAGACGCTCGGGGTCCGAGGTAGTACGAACGGTAGGCAGTCCCCACCGCTCGGCTGCGATCCCATTGCCACCGTTCGGCCAATCAGCGCGCTGGCCGCCGCTCACACCGCCGCCTCGAGCTCTCGTTCCGGGCTGCCTGCGTGCAGCGAGCGAAACGTCGAGCCAGTCGATCGTCGATATTCAAGTCAACAGGCAGCATCTGCTCTGTCTCCGAAAAGTAAATAAACGCAGCATTCAGTGAATACAACATAGTAGTTTCTCCCTTCTTGGGACTTCTCTCGTCGAGCATCTCCGACCAAGGATCCTTTCTCCTCATCGAATTTCCTTTCTTCTTTCTTCAAGTTATCTCCTTCTCTACCACAACCTTTCGTCATACACCTCAAGTTTTTTCCAAGGTCTAGTGATTCCTGAACTCTCTCTCTCCTTCCATCCGCGTAGTGAAATTGTGTCGGTGAACCTCGCTATCAGTTCTCTTGTGCAGTGTATAAATTGTGAACGATATTGAATCCGGGAGCACGCGTCAATAATAATTTTATTTTGGAATTCACAGTCCTTTGGGCATGCGGCCAACTTTCTACTGAAAGGCGGCCTTCTGTCTACGGGACTCAACCTTTTTGCAAGGAGTACGAGGCCAATTTCTACTGAAAGCGGCCGTCTGCCTCTTGCAGGGGGTTAAAATTAAATTCAGCCGTTATCTAAGTAACGTGAGGTCCAACTGTACTGAGCCAGGCCTTCCGCTGCGTGAGATAGGGGTTCTGCCTTGATTCAAATTCACATCCAATATAATCATCTGTCAATTTTACGGCTCTTTGCACGCTCCTCCGATTCAATATCAACGCTCTTTCTCTTCGGTCGTTCCGGTCTCGTTTGTCCGGCCGTGTCAGTTCGTAGCGTGCCTGTCATAAACAAACTCTTTGATGACAGGGCAAGACAAAAGAGCACGCCCGAACTTGAGGAACAGGAAGCTACGGTTCCAACGGGCTCAGGGACCGCCGTGTTAAGATCCAGAATATGATCCGGCTGTGCCTGAACTTTTTCTGGACGGGGTAAGACCCCCCGTTTTGATTCTTCGAGGACGACTGGGCACACGAGACCCGCGACCGCGTCGAAGGCCGACGGCACGTTAGGCCCCTCTCTCTCTGCCGCTGCCAGGCTTTCACACTGAACCACGACACGCCTTTCCGCCCGCAAATCTTGTGCGGAAATTTGCTTCAATCGAGAACTCTTCATCCGGTGAATCTTCGCGACACGCACCGCCTCGTCCTCTGGCGCTCAGCGTGCCGCCTACACAACGGTTGCCTTCTCCACGACAGATCTTACGGGCTTCCGAGCCTCCTCGAGTACCATCTCTCGAGTTCCGGTCACCGAAACCGGCCACCAGGATTTCAACAGCAGCACCTCCGACGAGTACACCTTCGCCTCAACCGGGCCCTTCCTCGGCCTCATCAGGGCCACCAGTTTTCATCGAAAACGCCAGCTTCTCCGCTGACGTCACCCCGGTCAGGGCCAATATTCTGGTCGCCAGCCCATCATCGGGCGACGACGTTTTAGATCTCGCGGCAGTGGGCTCCCCGGAGACGTTCTCTCCGTCGCTTCTGGGATCCCCTCGGTCGTAACGTTTCTGTCCTTCTCCGGACCACAAATTCCCCCTCTTTCGAGTTGGT
The DNA here is from genome assembly GCA_932195095.1 of Andricus curvator. Taxonomy (NCBI): domain Eukaryota; kingdom Metazoa; phylum Arthropoda; class Insecta; order Hymenoptera; family Cynipidae; genus Andricus; species Andricus curvator. The sequence goes on along the minus strand of CAKNYM010045183.1, from coordinate 11,857 downwards.
GAGACCTCCTGTGGATCTCCTACCCTAGGCCTGCGGATCACCTCCTCTCCTTACCTCTCCTCAGGCTTCCTAACCCCCCCCCCACACACACAAATTATAAAAAGACGCACTCGTCGCCCACGTTTTCTTCTCTCTCTCTGCCTTTCTTCTCTCTCTCTCCCCGTCCATGGACGGATTGACCGCCTGGAGAAGATTGATTAAGGGAGACATCAAGCGGGTCCAGCTGCCGCTGCCCGTTTCTCAGCGAAATATTCCGCAGGGCATGACCGGTCTCGACGAGTGGCTCGCCGAGCAACGCGCCAAGAAGAACGCTGCCTCTCAAACGCCGGCCTGCTAGTTCCTAGGCCCATTTCTCTTCTCCTTTACTCGCTTACCTCCCCCCCTCCTTTTCCTGTCCATCGCAATTCCTCTCTCTCCTTTTCCGTTCTCACACAACGAGGACAAATTCTCCGGTCGTATCAACCAAGACAACCGTGAACCGAGGGTGACATACATCGTCACCC
>CAKNYM010045183.1:0-11254 GCA_932195095.1 Andricus curvator | reverse complement strand
TTGAAAACGTCGGATTTTCAACATAACCTTAAAAACTGTCATATTTCATGTGCACTATCTTCCTTTCAAGAATGCTTAACGTCTGCAATTTTAGTTTCTTCATTAAATTTTTCCCAGCACAATATTATGTAATCTGAATTACAAAGTAAAATGTGCATCATTAAATTGTAAAATCTTCGTAGTGAGTAAAGGCAGAAGTGAAAAAAGGGCTTTATTGGAACAGTTACAATCCATACTTTCGGTTCATTTAGAAACCACTTATCGTTTTGCGTTCCTTTTAAGAAAAAGAGGTTCCTTTTTGTTGCAGCTCCTTTGGAACAAAAAATTGGTTCTAATAGAAACCTCAGTTTTTTCTGTGATATACCGTAGGCCTTAGTTAGTTTTGAACTCAGTAAAAATAACGAACTACATTGTCCGAAAACAACCCATAACACTAACGCCTGCCCCTGATTACAAATATAGATATTAAACTAAACCAAAAAATAAAATAAATTAAAAGTCCACGATTTTGCGGGGTTCACAAAACACTGCGAAAAAATATCCAAATGAGAAAAATCATACTAGTCACCTTCGCAAAACTCGAAACTATAACCACAACCCCACAGTAATAACTAAAAAACAAAAACTCTGTTTCATATCCTCGTCTCCACAGTAACATTCAACAACCCTTCAAAGCTACCTCTATCACATTTAACGAACCAATTCACAGCTCCCTTCAACTAAAATCGCTGAAAAATTTGAAATAAAAATAATTACCTGAGACACCTTTTCAAGACTCTAGGTAATGTATATGTCCCCACAGTAATATTCCACGATCCCTAGGAACTAACCCTATCACATTTAACAAACCGAGTCTCAGCTGCCTCCAACTAAAACCGCATAAAAATTGAAAATGAAAAATGATCACCACAGAAAACTTCCCAAGACTTCCAAGTATTCATTCCAATGTCTTTATTATGTCTATAATTCTCAAGTCAACCTGTGAATATTTTTTTTTCTACCTGTTTCTACATTCAAATCAACAACAATTACCTCAGGCAACTTTTCAAGACTCTAGTTAATACAGCCATCTTCACAGTAACATTCCACAACCCTTAGAAGCTGAGACGGGGTTCGTTAAATGTGATAGAGGTGGTTCCGAGGGGTTGCTGAATATTACTGTGGAGATAGGTATATCAACTGGTGTCTTGAAAATTGTCTGATGTAAGTATTTTCGATTTGAAATTTTTTTAGCGGTTTTAGTTGAAAGCTGAGTCTTGGTTCGTTCAATGTGATAGGGTTAGTTTTTGGGAGTCGTGGAATAACTCTGTGAATATAGATATAATGAATAGAGTTTCAAGAAGCTGTCTTTGATGATTATTTTTTATTTTAATTTTTTACCATTTTTAGACAAAGGCAGCTGACAATTAGTGCTGGCCTAATGCTGGCTGCCAGAACCTCCACCCAAAATTCCGGTTTTTTGAGAAAAATAAAAAAGCCCAGAAGACGGGATTGGTGCCCGAAAAGACCCCAAAAAAGCCAAAAATTCTGATATACATAAAGAAAATATTCAAATCCCGTTGTGGAGCTGCTAGCGGAGCGCACGTCATTTCAAACTCCACACGACACTCCCTTCATCACAGCGGATTAAAAACTTCTATTTTGTTGCTCATCACTTTGCAAAATGTTATGACCTTCATACCTTGGACAATTTTCAAGATATGACGAAAATTGTTAGGGCGCACATAAGCGCATCTGAAACCCCATATGAAAGTCCCTTCATCACTGCGGATTAAAAACTTTTTATTTTGTTGGTCATCACTTGGTCATCACTTTGTAAAGTGTTAGAACCTTCGTATCGTGGATAGTTTTTAAAGTTTGCAACACATTTTTGTGGCGCATATGAGCGTATTTGCGGCGCAATTCAGTGGGCTATAGAAACACGAAAATTAAGAGCGCGGGGGGGGGGGGGGCTTGTGTAACTGACCTACATTTTTGTGAAAAATTCATGTTCATTGGTTAAAGATTCAACTACGTGGTTCAAATTTGAACTAATTTGTTAAAAATTCATTTTGATTTGGTAACTTTTTCATTTATAGTTAAAAATTGAATTTTTTTCGTTGAAAACTCGGCCTTATCGGGATAAAGCTAATCTCTTTGGTTGAAATTTCCTCTTGCGATTAATACAGAAACTGTTTGCTTGAAAATACAACTCTTCGATTGAGATTTCTTTTTTTTCTTCGAAATGTCAACTATTAGATTTTTCGGTAAGAATTCCTCTTTTTGTTCAAAGTTCAACTTTTCGTGTGGATAATTCAACTGCTTTTGGTTGAAGTATCATGTTTTTTGTTTAAAAAATCAACTAATCGGTTGAAAATTTATCTTTGTAGATAGAAAATTCCAGTATTTGGTTAAAATTTCAACTATTTTATGAAAAATATAATTATTTTGTTGAGAATTAAACTATTTGGTTAAAATTTCGTTTCTGTTTTGGTTGAAAAATGATTTTTTCAACTGAGAATTTAGTTATTCCATTTTTAATTGGAAAATAATCGATTTTAGTTGGTTCAACTTTAAACTTGGCTTAAAGTTGAACTACATATTGAAAAATTAATTTTTTTCTTCAAGATTCATAATTTTAATTTAAAATTCAACTACTTCGTTGTAAATTAACTTTTTTTGTTGGAGATTCACATTTTGGGGTAGAAAATTCAATATTTTTTTTGTAGAGAATTCCTCTTTTGGCTTGAAAATTAAACTTTTTGTTGAGAAAATTCTTGTATTTTTTCGAGAATTCATTCTTTTGGTAAAAAATGAAAACTTATCTTTGTAGGGTAACAAATCGATATGTGGCTACAAATTCTACTATTTTATTGTAAATTTAATTATTTTGTTAAGAATTCGTTCTTTTGGATTGAAAATTCATATTTTGTGTTGAATATTCAACTATTTGGGTTGAAAATTCAACTGTTTTCTAGAAAAATGGTTTTTTGGCTTGACAAATCAACTATTTAAATCAACTATTTTGTTGGGAAATTTCATTCGTTTATGGAAAATTAAACTACTTTTTGAAAATGAATTCTGTTGGTTTGAAAATTCATCTTTCGTGATAAATATCACTCAAAGAGTGACCCTAAAAATCGCCCATTTTTAGTGTCAAGAATTTTGAATTGAATTATATGTCAGATGCCGAAAAACTCCCCCATTGTAACGGTCGAATTTGGCAGAATCAAGTAGAATTAGCGTTCGAATGTTCTTTAGGTTTGTCAAACACTTCTAAATGTTTCTGTGACGCATTGTTAATCTTCCGCTTTGGAAGGAAAAACAATGCATTTAATTTTGCCCCTTATATATTTTAATCTAATTTATTTACTTCAGTCAATTGTTTAGTATTTATTATTTATTTATTATTTATTTAAATGACTATTGAAAAGTCAATAATGACCGCTTAGATACTTAATGGTAATAAAAATCCAGACAGACTCATAAATTCTACGTGATGTCGTTAAAAAAAATCATCAAGGTGTATCCTACATAATACGCCATGAGCTGCTGAGAAATTAATGAGCAGGCCAATCTAAAAAATATGTTCCCATGTATGTCTCATGATAAGGTGTTATTTGACGTAGATTTTAACTTCAGAATCTTTGGACGAAAAATGGTGGAAAAAACCCTTGATTTTTGGGTCACTCTTGGTCATTTTTCGGCTTTACAAATCAACTATTTGGATCAACAATTTTGGTTCAAAGTTCAACTATTTCATTGAAAAATCGTTTCTTTTGCTCAAAGTTGAACTGATTAGTAGTCAATGCAAGTGTTTGTTTGCAAATTATTATTTTTTGTCAAAATTCATCTGTTCTAGTAGGAAGTCTTTTTTGGTAGTATATGAATAGCAAAAGAAATCGGAATAAAACCAATAAAATTTGTTTTCCTTCGGTACTTTTTTTACTTCCATAATTTTGATTCTATAACTCATTCAGCCGTCAACCACTATCAGCGAGAACAAATAATGCATCAGTAAAGGTGACAAGAAATTTTATAAGGTAAGCCAAAGTAAAACTAACATTTATTTTTTAGTCTATAAATGCCGCAATATAATTTCGACGTGGCTTACATACAGTACACATTAAAAGATAAGATATTTCAAAGCCAGTCATTAGGTGAAAAGCATTTGAGAAAATAAAAGAATATTTAAAGAAGATATCTGGAAATTGTTTAACATGCATTTTCTACATATTTTGATCGAATATATGTTGTTAAATTCATCTTTTTCCAACCAGAAACTCAACTATTTGGTTGGAATTTCATCTTTCCTGGCTGAAAATTAACTCTCTTATTGCAAATGATAGATTTAATGCTTTCACGATGATTCATTATAATGAATTTAAAATATAAAGCTTCTTCAGGTTTCAATCGTATGCAAACTACGAAACTTGCCGACGTTTCGTGAACATTGCAGTTCACTTCTTGAGGGCTGACCTGAAGCTGATGTTTCAGTTCATGTTGTTCTTATATGTATTCTCTCATAGAAAAAACAGAATGCAATCTTTACAGTGATTTCAAAGTAATATTCACCTGCAAGAAAAATTAACTTCACGTGTTCAGATTTACCCACCACATGGGAAACGGTTACCATGGGAACTCCATTGAATCTTGTTTTGTTTCGATGCAAAAAAATGCAACTTTATCTACTTGAAAATTACCCGCAACAAAAATTCACTTCTGTTTTTTCTGTGCTACGATGCCTGTGATTGGCCAGGGCGCCCCATGGTGGGGACTGATCTAACTTGATTGGCCAATCAAGACTTTTTTTAGAAACCCGGGAAAACGGAAAGCCAAATCGGATTGATATTGTATCCATTGTCCCTCTTGATGTTATTAGGGTGTTTTAAGATTTCGATTGCTTCTCTATGTTTTCATGGAAAAGTATTGTACGTTTTTGCGATGAAGGTTGTTTTTGGGAAATAAAATTCTATGTCCTGTTTCGATATAATACTCAGCTAGTGCTGGTTGCGTGAAATAGTTTATCCTGATTTTACTCCCAGGATCCTTTACACGTTGGATCACCGCCCTCCCAGTATCTCCAATATAGAGGTTGCCACAAGAACAAGGGATTTTATGTACTCCCGGATCTCTGAGAGGTGCCTTTTTATCTTTAGGCTTGTTCAGAAGTTGTCCTATTTTCGCAGGTGGTTTAAATATGGTTTGGATGTTGTGTTTGTTCAGAATTCTTCCTATTTATTATGTGTTACCTTGAATATAGGGTAGGATGTTGGTCCTGTTTCTCTCTCTTTCTTTACTAGGTTTTGTTGACTTGTTGTTTTTAATGTATTTTCTTATTGCTTCATCAATTTGTTTGCTTAGGTAATCGTTTTGTATTAGGATATGTTCAACACCTTGTAGCTCCTCTTGTAAGTTACCTCTATCTGTTATGGATACAGATCTTTATAGAAGGGAGTTGATGATCATTACAATGGACGCAACTAGTCGGGATTCTCCTTCATCAATCTTCAACAACACTTCTAGGATACTATCCTAATTCTGCTTGAATTAGAATAGTAGAAGTGAGTTTGAGATATATTTTTTCTTTATAAATTAGTTTATGCATGATTGTAACGACATTGCACTCCATGTTTTTGTGGAGACCTCGTTTTGCATGTTTGCATTTAGTGTGGGGAATAAAATAAATGATAAGGTAGTGCGTGCAACATTTATTGTAACGACAATGCACTTTATTTCACGATAAAGACCACGTTGTGCATGGTTGCACCATCTAACGAAATTTGAATGGGCATTTTTTTTATCTTAATTTTTGAAAAAGAATAGAACCAGAATGAAATTCGTAACGACATTGCACTTCATCTAACAATAAAGACCTCGTTGTGTGAACAAAGTTTTGGTATCTCAATCTCTGAAAGAAAGAAAGAAAGGAAAATCAAATTCATGATAAAATAATTTATTCTAAAATTAAATTCAAATCAGAAAAATACGCAATCATCTCTCCCTTAAGTGAATCTACAATTTCACTTTTATCGTCAATTAACGATTTAAATTTTAGTGGGAATTTTCATTGTAAGAAACAATCTGACTCACTTGTTGTTTATTTATTCATCAAGTTTAGTTATAAAACGGTTAGTGCTAGTTTTAATATCCTATCAGTATTGGAATCAACTTATACCGTTGGTTGCAATTTACTGGACAGAAAAAGTAAACGCAAATTGAACGAATATCTCTATGAAAATAAATATCATTGAGATAAGTTTAAAATGCAACATTACCATTACTAAAAATTACTATAATTTTTAGTAAAATTGAGGTCTCTAACTAAAATCAGCCAACTCCAGTTATAATTAAATTGAGAATATTGATAAACTGAAAATCGATCCCCGGTTACATAGATTGATAATGTTATATTGGATTTGTTAAAGGTTTTTTTTCTTCTGGATTTTCCATTAAGATGTTGGCTACTACAGGTGAGATTGGAGAAACCATTGCTGCTCCCGTGGTTAGTTCGTTGACTTGGTTATTGAAAGAAAAGTAGGTATTAGTGAGACAGTGTTCTATCAAAGATGTGTGACTGGAGGGGCAGTTTGTAAAGGATTTAATAATATCGATTGTATCAGAGATTGGTACTTTCGTAAAGAGAGATACTACTTCAAAACTCACTTGGATGTCCTGGGCTTGAATGTGAATCTGTTGTACCTTTCTGATAACGCCAAAAGAGTTTTGGACGTGTGTGATAGAGTTTCCTGTGAAAGGATTTAGTTTTTTGGCAAAAAAGCATGCTAGGTTGTAAGTTGGTGAGTTTATTGCGCTGGCGATTGGCCTAAGTGGAATGTTTTTTTTGTGGATGTTTGGGAGTTTCTTCTTTCGGGATTTTGGAGGGAGCGACTGCAAAATGATGTCCTTTAGATAAGGATGAAATCACTTCATTGCTGAGAGGATGGTTAGAGATGTTTTTTACTGTGTTAGTTAATGGTGTGTGCCTTACTGGAAGTAATTTGTCAAATTTTATTTTTTGTTTTTGAGTGGAAAGGTCTTTAATCCGTTTGGATTTGTCAAATGATATGCGGTCCAATGTAGACCAAATGTCAAATCTGAGAGTCTTTGACAGGAAAAGTTGAAGTTTTAATAGTTTTTAGAAGGTGGCGTGCAAGGCAAATTTGGTATGTTGTATTCTTTTTTTCAAGAGAAGCAAACTTGTTTTATGTAGAATTGATTTGGATTTAGATGTTTTCAAATGGTTTTTCAACTGTAAGAATTTTGGGACGATGCTGTTGTCCCGACACCGTTTTAAGAATGCTAAAGGTGTTAGTAGCTTAGCTTGAGAAGACTTGTGCTTACTAAAAAGTAGAGTTCTTTAAGAATAGATTTAATGCTTTAACGATGATTCATTGTAATAAATTGAAAATTTAAAGCTTTTTCGGGTTTCAATCGTATGCAAACTACAAATATTGCGAACGTTTCGTGAACATTTCAGCCACTGCTTCAGGGCTGACCTGAAACTAAAGTTTCAGGTTATGTTGTTCTAATGTGTATTCTCTACGATGCCTGTGATTGGCCAGAGCGCCCCATGGCGGGGACTGTTCAAACTTGATTGGCCAATCGAGTCTTTTTTTAAATTTCTTATTGCAAATTCAACTGTCTTCGAAAAATATCGGTCTTTTGGCTTGAAGATTTATCGATTTTGTTCAAAGTTCAACTATTTCATTGAAAAATCGGTCCTGCTGTTCAAAAGTTGAACTGATTAGTTGTTAATGCAAATGTTTAGTTAACAATTAATTTTTCTAAATTGAAAATTCATCTTTTTTGGTAGAAAATAGTTTGTGATTGTTTATGGACGGCTAAAAATACTAAATAACGCACATTCAATCCTTCCTCTATCGGTATTTGTTCTAATTTCCATAATTTTTATTTCATAACTTATTTAGCAGTTCAGCACTATCAGCAAGAATAAATATTGCATTCATAATGGTCACGAGGAATTTTTACACGAAGATTGATTTTTGAGACTGCAAATGACTGAATCTAATTTCGATGTGACTGACATATGATAGACATGAGAACATAAGATATTTCGAAAACAATTTACGTGGAAGTCATTTGAGAAACTGAAATAATATTTAAATAAAATATCTGGGAAATATTTAATATACATGTTCTACATCATTTGATTGAATATAGATAAAATGTTGAAATTTGTTATATTTGTTGTAAACTAAAACATTATAAATTAATAAAAAAAATGTTCATGTACTAAAACTTTTATAATTGTCATATATAATGAATTGTCGATTAGATTAGTTCAAACAAAAGGCTTTACTTTTTTCCGCAAATGTCGACAGATGTAAGAAAAGTCAACAATTAAACATGTTCAAAAATTAATTTTGTTTGTTCAAAATTCACCTTTTTGGTTCAGAATTCAAGTATTTGGTTCAAAAATCGTCTTTTTTTGGTGAACTCATCGGGTTGAAAATACGTTTTTTCTTATAAAAATTATTTTCTTAAAGTAAAAATTTGATGATTCCATTTTTAGTTCCAAAAATCTTTTTTAGTTAAAAATTCAACCATTTAGTTTAAAATTTACTTTTATTGAATGAAAATGGATTTGATTGGTTAGGGATTCAACTATTTTGATAAAAATCCTTTTTTTACGTGTAATTCAACTGGTAGAGAATTTAGCTGTTGGTAGAAAATTCATCGTTTATGGTAAAGAAGTTTTTCTCTGTTGACGATGAACTTTTTCGGTCGAAAATTCAACTGCTTTGTTGTAAATTCGTCTTTTTGGGTGGAAAATTCATCTATTGTATTGAAAATGCAATATATATTTTTACTGTGGTAAATGCAATTGTTTGTTTGTCATTTTTCTGTTTGGTAATTATTTGTTTGTTTGCTAAGGGTTAAACAATTCTGTTGAAAAATCGTCTTTTTGTCAAGAATTTATCTTTATAATTAAATTTGACCGATTTTGATTTTAAATTAAAATCTTTTCTTGTTAGGAATATCAACTATTATATTTTTTGTAGGAATTAATGGTTTTTGAGTGAAAATTGAAGTATGTGTTTGAAAATTCAACTTCTCATTAAGAAATTAATTTTCGGTAGAAATGTTATCTTTTTTGGTTCAACATTTTGTTACTTAGTTAAAATTTTTTTTTTTTTTAAATTTGTCTTTTTTGATAGAAAGTTCGTTCTTGTGGTGAAGAATTAATTTTTTGTTTATTGAAAATTCAACTATTTGGTTAGAAGTTCAACTATTTGGATTTAAATACAACTGTTTCGTCAAAAATTAATTTTTTTTTCAAATTCAAATATTAGGTTGAAAAATCATCTCTTTTGATAGAAAATTCGTCCTTTCGGGTTTGAAGGTCGACAAGTTTGTAAACATTCGATTTCATAGCTTGGTATTTCTGCTCTGAACTGTTTTTAATTGAATTCAATTCAATTAAAGTAACTCTCAAAGATATGTAAATTTAAATATGTATTAAATTGATAAGGTAACAAAATTTTGGAGACTGTACTGAACGGTGAAAAACTTATTACTTAGCCAGATTTTCTCTTTTTCAATAATAATAATATTTTACATTTTTCCCCTTTTAATAGATTCTTAAAACTTCTGTTATTTCATCAATTTGATTCATTTTCAAATTTAGATATCTTTCAGGATTACCAGGAAAACATTGATAGACAAATCTTTTTCGGGTATTGGTAGAAGGATAGAGACCAAGGTCTATTAAGCGCAGTTTTCTATTTAGATAGGTCGTTCCGGCTGATAAGATTTTTTATTGAATTTATCACGTAGGCTACACTTATTATAAGATATTTCGTCATTCTAATGAATTATTCAGGTATATATAACGGTGCGAATGATGCAGATTTATCAGTTATTTTCCACGAAATCTGACAAGACAACATGAAAATCGTTCTGGGAACTCTGCTTCTGGCCTTCGCGGTATTCATCAATTTTGGTGGTAAGTTTGCCAACTATAATAAAAATTTTGGAAGGGGTTGGAGGGAGATTGTGTGAAAGGAGGGGAATAATAATGAATGAGGAGAGTGGTGGAGAATGTTGGTGGGAAAGGAAGGGACAGGAGGGGATTGAGGAAAAGCAGTGAAAGGATGGAAGGAGATGGAAAAGGGGGGAGGGAAGTGAAGAGGTTGCTGTGGTATGGTGTGAAATAAAGGGAGGTTTGGGGAATAATGGTGGGAAGGTATAGAAAAGCAGAGGATGGTGAGAAAGTTGTCTTGTTCTATATTTTGAAAAAATGTTAAAGGAAAAAAATGTTTTGTTTGATTTTAAAAATTGAAATTATATTATCAGTTGTTTCTTATTTAAAAAAAACATTATTTTTATTGAATGACGTTTCAGATTCACAAAAAGTAATTATTTTATCAATTGTTTTTGTTCATACATTTTTTGCTTACTGTCGCTTTTTCCAAATTTTTTTATAAATAGTTGAATTTTAATAAATCAACGCTTAGCTTTTCCCGGAGCACATTTCCTGCAATTCTGCTGTTCTGTTCTACAAACTAGTGAAAAATCTTGAAATATATTTCTTTTTTTTTAAATATGGCCTTTTTAATAATTCTTTTAACGATTTCAGCCATAGGAAAATTTACTTTCAAAATTGGAAACAGCAGAGTTGTAGAGAATGTTTTCTACAATAGTATGAGCAAACATTTATTAAACTTTAAAATTTGTTTAAAAATTTATAAAAAGCGATAAGAAGAAGAAATTCAATTGCAAAAGGCATTGTTAAAATAAATGTGTTTCGTAAGTTTGGGAAGTTTTTTAGTAAATATAATGTATTTTATTTAAAATTACGTCATCAGTATTATTATCTGGATTCATGAAATTATAGAAGAACTATCTTTTCAGAGATTTAATTTTTTGCACATCTACCTTCAGTAATTTATATTGAAAAGGTTTTTGACCTTTCTTTTTTATAGTTTATAGTTTTATAGCCTTATTCATCACTTCTGAGCAAATGAAACATTTTTCATATTTTCGGTCGAGGGTGAGACTGTCCGTCGTACTTTTTTCCTGGAAGGAGTGTGGAGGGTATGGGTTGGTGGGGGTTAGCAGGAAAGGATATCAAGAAGGATGAGGAGGAAGGGGGTGATAGAAAAGGAAGAGTGGGGTGCGAAAGGATGGTGAAAAAGTTAGGGAAATGAGGAGAAGTGGAGTGAATAAGAGCGTAGGGTTGGTAAAGCGATGTAGAGGTATAGTCCCACATAGCACACTTCCCGAAAAAACCTGGTCTTTTCTTAGGACT
>CAKNYM010045182.1:41466-56047 GCA_932195095.1 Andricus curvator | reverse complement strand
GGAAATTCAACTGTTTTGTTAAAAATTCGTCTTTTTGGGTTGAAAATACTCTTTTTGTAGAATATTAACCTTTTGTTTGAAATTCATATTTTGTTTCTGATAAGTCAGCTGAAATATTTTTTGAATTAAAAATATTTTTTCTGAAAATTTGTCTTTTTAATTAAAATTTTTTTTTTTTAGTAGAAATATTGCACCTTTTTGGACAAAAATGCAACTGTTTTGTTGAAAATTCAACTATTTCCTAGAAAATTCACTTTTTGTTAAAAAATTTTATTTTTCTGTAGAAAAGTCTTTTGAAATCCTCTTGGATGAAAATTCAACTCTTTTTTTTGAAAATTTGTCTTTTTAATTAAAAAATTTACCTGTTTTAGTAGAATTTTCATTTTTCTTGGACAAAGCAAATATTTGGTTGGAGGTTTTATACTCTTGTTAAAAATTCATACTTTTTGTTTAAAAATTTGACTATTTAGCAGAAAATTAACTTATAGTTTACAATTCTCATTCCGGCGTTGGAAAGTGATCTGGAATCTTCTTTGGATGAAAATTTAACTATTTTTTGAAGTTTTTATTTTATCTGTTTTCAAAGAAATATTTCATCTTTCTTGAATAAAAATGCAACTGTTTGGTTTAAAATTCCACAATTTTTTTTGAAAATTTATACTTTTTGGTTGAAAATTCTGCTGTTTTGTTGAAAATTTAACTATTTTGTAGAAAATTTACTTTTTGGTTAAATTTAATATTTTGGTTTTGAAAAGAGAACTGAAATCTTTTCTGGATGAAAATTCAACTATTTTTTTGAAAATTGTTTTTTTTTAATTAAAAATTCATCTTTTTTAAGAGAAATTTCATCTTTCTTGGATAAAAATGCAACTGTTTGGCTGAAAATAAAACTGTTTCGTTAAAAAGTCATACTTTTGGTTGAAAATTCTACTGTTTTGTTGAAAATTTAACTATTTCGTAGAAAATTTACTTTTTGTTTAAAATTCATATTTTGTTGTTAAAAAATGAACAGAAAGCTTTTTTGGATGAAAGTTCAACTTAAAAAAAAATTTGTTCTTTTTTTATTAAAAATTCATCTGTTTTAGTACAAATTTCATCTTTCTTGGATGGAAATTCAATTATTTGGTAGAAAATTCAACTATTTCGTTAAAAATTCATCCCTTTTGGTTGAAAAAATTCGTCTTTTTGGATGAAAAATTCAATTTTGTTCGTAGAAACTTATTTTTTATTAAAAAATTTATATTTTGATCTTGAAAAGTCAACTGGAATCTTTTCTGGATGAAAATTCAACTATTTTTTTAAATTTTGTTTGCTTTTTAAATCAAAATTCATCTGTTTTAAGATAAATCTCATCTTTTTTTTTTGTTGATAAAAATGCAACTATTGGGTAGAAAATTCAACAATTTTGTTAAAAAGTCATCCTTTTTGGGTACAAATTCGTCTTTTTGAATGAAAAATTCAATTTTGTTTGTAGAAACTTATTTTTTGTTAAAAAATTCATATTTTGATCTTGAAAAATCAACTGGAATCTTTTCTGGATGAAAATTCAACTATTTAAAAAAAAAATTTCTTTTTGAATAAAAATTCATCTGTTTTAAGAGAAATTTCGTCTTTTTGGATAAAAATGCAACTATTGGGTAGAGAATTAAAATATTCTGTTAAAAATTCATCTTTTTGGATTGAAAATGCAATTTTTTTCGTAGAAACTTATTTCGAAAAAAAAAAGAGAAATTTCATCTTTTTGGATAAAAATGCATCTATTTGGTAGAAAATTCAACAATTTTGTTAAAAAGTCATCCTTTTTGAGTAAAAATTCTTCTTTTTGGATAAAAAATGCAATTTTGTTTGAAGAAAGTTATTTTTTGTTAAAAAATTCATATTTTGATCTTGAAAAATCAACCGGAATCTTTTGTGGATGAAAATTCAACTATTTAAAATTTTTTTTTTTCTTTTTGAATAAAAATTCATCTGTTTTAAGAGAAATTTAATCTTTTTTGGATAAAAATGCAACTATTGGCTAGAGAATTCAAAAATTTTGTTAAAACTTCATCTTTTTGGATTGAAAATGCAATTTTTTTCGTAGAAACTTATTTCTTGGTTAAAAAATCATATTTTGATCGTGAAAAGTCAACTAAAATATTTTTAACAGAAATTTCAACTATTTTTTAATTTATAAATTCATCCCCTTTGGTAGAAATCTTTTTTTTTTATGAAAATGCAACTTTTTGGTTAAAAATTCTACTTCTTTACTATTTCGTTAAAAATTCATGCCTTTTGGTTGAAAAAATTCGTCTTTTTGGATGAAAAATTCAATTTTGTTCGTAGAAAATTATTTTTTGTTACAAAATTCATATTTTGATCTTGCAAGGTCAACTGGAATCTTTTCTGGATGAAAATTCAACTATTTCTTTAAATTTTGTTTTCTTTTAAAATAAAAACTCACCTGTTTTAAGAGAAGCTTCATCTTTTTGGATAAAAATGCAACAATTGGGTAGAGAATTCAACAATTTTGTTAAAAAGTAATCCTTTTTCCGTAAAAATTCGTCTTATTGGATTGAAAATTCATTTTTTTCGTATAAACTTATTTCTTGTTAAAAAATTCATATTTTAATTGTGAAAAGTCAACTGAAATATTTTTTAACAGAAAATTCAACTATTTTTTTAAATTTATCTTTTTGATTTATAAATTCATCCGCTTTGGTAGATTTTTTTTTTTATGAAAATGCAACTTTTTGGTTAAAAATTATTCTTCTTTGCTATTTCGTTAATTCTTCTCCCCTCGATTACTTTCTCATCCCTCATATCCCCTCATTTCCTCTCATTCCCCTTCCCCCATTTTTCATCACTTTCGCTAAATTCTCTCCCTTTATTTTCCCTCACTTCTCCTACTTCTCATCCGCTCACTCCCCTACATCCCCTACGCATTTTCGCCTCATTTCCCCAAATTCTCCTACTGCATCAATTTTCCCTCCCCTTATTTCCCCTCACTTCACCTGCTTCTCATCCTCTTATTTCCCGTAAAATCCTCTACCCTTTATTTTCAATCACTTTACCCACACCCGTCCTCCAATTTTAGATCCTTCTCTTCCCTTATTTTCCCTCAGTTCCCCTACACCCCCTCCCCTCATTTTCCCTCCCCTCATAACCCCTTATTTCCTCTCCTTTCCCTCTCCTCATTTTCCATCAGTTGCACTACTTTCGCTCCCCTCATTTCCTCTCACTTCTCCTACTTCTTATCTTCTCATTTCCCCTACCTTCCCTCCTTTTATTTACCCTAATTCTTCTCCCCTAATTTCCCTCACTTCTTCAACTTTTCCTCCCCTCGCATTCCCTTTTTCACTCTCCTTATTTCCCCTTCTTTCCCCTTACTTCCTCCACTTTCTCTCCCCTTATTTCCCCGTAAATCCCCTACTTTCCCTCCCTTAATTTTCTCTACTTTCCCTTCCCTCATTTTCCTTAACTTCTACTACTTCACCTCTCCTAAAATTATTATTATTAATTATTAAGGGCTCTTTGCAGGTAATGGCTGGGTTGCCTGGATGCGCGACACGTTTTCTGCCAACTTCGTTGAGCTCATTTTCCAGTTCGACGATCTGAGAGTTTTCAATGCTGTGCACATTTATACCAACAATTTTTTTTCAAGGGACGTTCAGGTGAGATATCTTCAATGGAGGAAAAAATAATCTCTTTCGTAAACTAAATTATTAATTGAGAGACAAAAAAATAAATGAATAATTGAATCTTTGCAGGTTTTCTCAAAGGCGGAAGTTTGGTTCAGTGAAAGTGGCGAATTTGAAAAAGAAGAAGACCCAATTTCGTATTCTTATATCCCTGACAACATTTTGGAAAATGCTCGAAATGTTTCGATCAATCTGCATGGAAAAGTGGGGCAATTCGTCAAGTTTCACCTTTTCTTCGCTGCCAGGTGGATTATGATCAGTGAAGTCACGTTTAAGAGTGAGTAAATTATCTCATTTTTATATTAATTACAGACCAAAAAATGAATTAAAAAAAAGTGGTTCAATTTTCAATCAAGTTTCAATCGAAATTCATCTGCTTGGTTGAAAATTCAACTATTTTGTTTGAAAACCTTTTTTTTTTTTGAAAATCTTTTTTTTTTAATTCAACTTTTCGGGGTTGAAAATTAATCTTCTTGGTTGAAAATTCATCTTTCTTGGTTGAAAATTTAACTACTTGATTGAAAATTGAACCACTTTTTTTTAATTTATTTTTTGGTCTGTAATCAATCCAATCAAAATTACAGACCAAAAAATGAATTAAAAAAAAAAGTGGTTTAATCAAGTAGTTAAATTTTCAACCAAAAACGATGAATTTTCAACCAAGAAGATTAATTTTCAACCCAAAAAAGATGAATTAAAAAAAAAATTACAAAAAAAAGGTTTCTAAACAAAATAGTTGAATTTTTAACCAAGCAGATGAATTTCGAACTAAAATAATAAATCATTAACAACAAAAAATAAATTTTTAAGAAAGCAGTACAATTTTCAACCGAACAGTTGAATTTAAACAAAAAATGAATTTTCCGCCAAAAAGAATTATTTTCTACCAGAAAAGACGAATTTTCAACGTAAAAGTATGAATCTTCAACCAAATAGTTGATACTTGCAACTAAAAAAATAATTTTTGGACTAGTAAAGGAAGATTTAAATTTTTAATGACAAAATAAATTTTCAATCAGAAAAAAACTTATTTAATTTTTTGGAAATCACATTTTCAACAAAAAAGATAAATTTTGAACTCAAATCATGAACCTTTAAGCAAAACAATGGATTTGTGACAAAGTAGTTCAACCAAGTAATAAAATTTTCAATAAAAAAAGATTCATTTTCAAATAAAAAGATTATCATCAAATTTCCAACTAGGTGGTTAAATTTTCAACCACAGAAATAAGTTTTTTACTAAAATTATGAATTATTAACAACAAAAAACTGAAGTTTAAACAAAGTTGTTCAACTTTCAACCAAGCAGTTAAATGTCAATTTTCAATAAAAAAACAACAGTTCAATTTTCAATTAACAAAATTATCTTTCAACAAAAAAAAAACGAATTTTGAACAAAATAGTTAAATTTTCAACCAAGAAGATGAATTTTGAACCAAGAAGATTTTTTTCTACCAATAAAGACCGACTTTTGGAAAATTCCCGGATCCAAATCAGAATTATAATAATGAAGTAAATGATTTTTTACCAAAATAGACCAAATCTCAACAAAATACACAAATTTTCCACCACATGGTTGAATTTTTAACTAATAAAGGATAATTTTCATTTTTCGATCAAAAATGGAATAGTTAAAATTCCAGTAACAAAAAATTAATTTTCACCAAAAACAATTTAGAACAAAATAGTTTAATTTTCAAAAAAGGAGTTTTATTTGTAGCCCAATAGCTTATTTTTCTTACGAAATTGTTGAATTTTCAACCAAAAAGTTAATTCTCAACGAAACGTGTAATTGATAATATTTCAGCCAAAAAAGATTTTAATTTAAAATCAAAATAGTTGAATTCAACCAAAAAAGATAAATTTTCAACCAAGAAGATTAATTTTCTACTGAAAAAGAAATTTTTTTAACAAAATAGATGAATTTTTAACTCGAAAAGGTCAATTTTCAATTTAAAATATCATTTTGCAACCAAAAATGGAATGGATACATTCTCAAAAAAGAAAATCAATTCTCAACCAAAAAAACTGTTTTTTTAGTAAAATAGTTAAATTTTCAATCAATGAGATGAATTTTCAATAAAATGATGTATATTTAAAAAAAATAATTTGGAAGAAATGAGTTCAAAATTCAACCAAATATTTAAATTTTCAACGAAAAATTTGATTTATTAACCAAAAGGACTAATTTTCCACACAAAAACGAATTATCAACAAAATAAATAAATTTGCAACCAAGTTCTTGAATTTTTGACTAAAAACGGTTAATTTTCAACTAAAAAAGATGAATATTTAATCAAAAATGGAATAGTTACATTTTCTTTAAAAAAAATTAATTTCAAACAAAAAATAAGACAAATTGTCAACAAAATGGTTAAATGGTCAACCAAGGAAATGAATCTTGAACCAAAAAGATGGATTTTTTAAAAAGCAGTTCAACTTTCTACCAAGAATTAAAATTTTTTACCAAAAACTATGACTTTTCAACAAATTAAATGAATTTTCAACTGAAAAAGATCGATTTTTAATCTAAAATATCAATTTGCAACCAAAAATAGAATAGGTTTATTCTGAGATAAGAAAATCAATTTTCAACCAAAAAAAAACCACGATTTTTCAGTAAAATAGTTAAATTTTCAAACAATGTGATGAATTTTCAATAAAATGGTGAATATGTAAAAAAAATTAATGTGCAAAGAAAAAGTTCAAATTTAAACCAAACATATGAATTTTCAACGAAAAAGTTGATTTTTTAGCCAAAAAGAATAATTTTCCACAAGAAACGAATTATCAACAAAACTAATAAATTTACTACCAATTTCTTCAATTTTCGACTAAAAGAGATTAATTTTTAAGCAAATAGTTGACTTTTCAACTAAAAAATAGAAATATTCAACCAAAAACGGGATATTTATTTGTTCAGTTGAAAAAATTAATTTTCAACTAGAAATAACAAAAATTCTCAACAAAGTGGTTAAATTATCAATCAAAGAGATGAACCTTGAACCAAAAGATGATTTTAAAAAAAATTAGTTTAACTTTCTGCCAATAAGTTAAACTTTTGACCAAAAACGATCACTTTTCAACAAAATAGATGAATTTTTAACTAAAAAAGATCGATTTTCAATTTGAAATATCAAGTTGGAACCAAAAATGGAATAGGTGCATTTTCAGATGAAAAAATAAATTCTGAACCAAAAAAAAAAGAACGAATTTTGGACAAAATAGTTAAATTTTCATTCAACGAAATGAATTTTCAATAAAATGATGAATTAAAAAAAAATAGAATTTGCAAAAAAGGAGTTTAAAATGAAAGCAAATATTTCAATTTCCAACGAAAAAGTTGATTTTTTAACAAAGATGACTAATTTTCCACAAAAAATGAACTAAAAATATAAATATTCCACCAGAAATGGAAAAGTTGAATTTGTAGTTGAAAAAATCAAAATGGTTAAATTGTCAACCAAAGAGATGAATCTCAAACCAAAAAGATGAATTTTTAAAAAATTAGTTCGACTTTCTACCAAGAAGTTAAATTTTCCACCCAAAAAGATGAATTTTTAATAAAATACTTAAATTTTCAACCAAAAAAGGTCGATTTTCAATTTTAAATATCAATTTTCAACCAAAAATGGATTAGACGTATTTTCAGATAAAAAAATCAATTTTCAAAAAAAAAAAAAAAAATTTAGCAAAATATTTCCATTTTCAATCAACTAGATGAATTTTCAATAAAATGATGAATATTAAAAAAAAATAGAATTTGAAAAAAACGAGTTCAAAATGAAACCAAGTATTTTCATTTTCGACTAAAGATTTGATTTTTCTAACAAGAGGACTAATTTTCCACAAAAAAATGAATGAATTTTTAACCAACTGTTGAATTTTTAACTAAAAGGTAAATATTCAATCAGAAATGAAATAGTTCAATTATTAGTTCAAAAAATTAATTTTTAACCAAAAATAAAACGAGTTTTCATCAAAATAATTCAATTGTCAACCAAAGAGATGAATCCATAACCAAAAAGATGAATGTTTAACAAATGAGTTCAATTTTCAAGCAAGTGGTTAAATTGTTTACCAATAAAGTTGATTTTTTAACAAAATAATTAAGTTTTCGACTAAATAATAGAATTTTTAACTTTCCTGCAAACAGGAAATTAAAATAATTCTTAAAAAAGGAGAAAAAGAGGGGCAAAATTTTTAAAAATTCGCAAACTTTCTTAAAATTTATCATTAACTGTTTTCAAATGAAAAAAAAACTGTCTAAAAAATGTAATTTAAAGTATTCTCATACTTTTTTAAGGAATCTGTATTATCATTAGAGAATAATAGAAATTTTTTAACGTCTTTTCAGACTAGATGGAGCTATGCATTAAAAATTATTTTTAAAAATTTTTTTCTGAAAAAAAGATCTTCTCCTTTCACTTCTCTGGGATTCGAACCACAGAACTTCCGATTGCCGGTCGGGTGCTTTTCCATTAAGCTACTAGAGAGATCGATAGAAGAAACTTTATTTTAGAAAATTTACGAATTAATATGCTAGATGTTACAAATCAAATTTTTAAAGCAATCTGTATTATCATCAGAGAATAACAGAAATTTTTAACGTCTTTTCAGACTAGATGAAGCTATGAATTAAAAATTATTTTAATTAATTTTTTTCTTAAAAAAAGATCTTCTCCTTTCGCTCTGCTGGGAATCGAACCACAGAACTACTGATTTCCGTTCAGGTGCTTTCTCGTCAAGCTACTAGAGAGATCGAGAGAAAAAACTTTTTTCAGAAATACACGCATTATTTTGCTGGATGGTGCAAATCAAATTTTTCAATGAAACTGTATTATCATCAGAGAATAACAGAAATTTTTAACGTCTTTTCAGACTAGATGGAGCTATGAATTGAAAATGACTTAATTAATTTTTTTCTGAAAAAAAGATCGTTTGCCCCTTTTTTCCTCTTCTTTAAGCATTCTTTCCATCGCCTGTTTCAGGAAAGTTAAAAATTCTATTTGGTTGAAAACTTAATTATTTTGTTAAAAAATAATCTTTTTGGTAAAAAATTCAACTACTTGCTTGAAAATTGAACTAATTTGTTAAACATTTATCTTTTTGGTTAAGGATTCATAACTTTGGTTGTCAATTTAATTATTCTGATAAAAACTCGTTTTATTTTTGGTTGAAAATTAATTTTTTAAACTAATAATTTAACTATTTCATTTTTGATTGAATATTTATCTTTGAGTTAAAAATTCAACTAGTTGGTTAAAAATTCATTCATGTTTGTGTGGAAAATTAGTCCTCTTGGTTAAAAAGTCAACTTTTTCGTTGAAAATGAAAATATTTGGTTTCATTTTGAACTCCTTTTTTCAAATTCTACTTTTTTGTAATATTCATAATTTTATCGAAAATTCGTCTCGTTGAATGAAAATGTAACTGTTTTGCCCGAAATTAGTTTTTTTTTGGTTCAGAATTTATTTTCTTATCTGAAAATGCACCTATTCCATTTTTGGTTCCAAATTGATATTTCAAATTGAAAATCGATCTTTTTTAGTTAAAAATGTATCTTTTTGGTTCAAGATTCATCTCTTTGATTGTGAGTTTAACCATTTTGTTGAGAATTTGTTTTATTTTTAGTTGAAAATTAATTTTTTCAACTGGAAAAATAAATATCCATTTTTTGGTTGAATATTTCTATTTTTTATTTGAAAATTTAACTATTTGGTTAAAAATTAATCTATTTTAGTTAAAAATTCAAGTAATTGGTTGTAAATTTAACTATTTTAATAAAAAATCGATTTTTTTGGTTGAGAAATGATTTTCTTATCTCAGAATGAACCTATTCTATTTTTGATTGCAAATTGATATTTTAAATTAAAAATCGATCTTTTTTAGTTAAAAATGCATGTATTTGGTTGCAAAGTCATATTTTTTGGTAAAAATTTTTAATTCTTAGTATAAAATAGAAATACTTTTTTAAATCATTGAACTCATTTCTTGAAAATTTTTTTTTTTTTTAATATTCACTCATTTTATTGAAAATTCATCTCATTGATTGAAAATTTAACTATTTGACTAAAAAAAAACATTTTTTTTTGGTTGAGAATTGATTTTCTTTTCTCAGGATGTATCTATTCCATTTTTGGTTGAAAATTGATATTTTAAATTGAAAATTGACCTTTTCGAGTTAAAAATTCATTTTTTTGTTAAAATTGTTTTTTTTTAGTAGAAAATTAATCTTCTTGGTTAAAAATGTATCGTTTTTGGTTGAATTCAACTATTTTTCATTTAAATTAAAACCTTTTTTGGCTGAAATATTAACAATCACACATTTCGTTGAGAATTAATTTTTTTGGTTAAAAAATCAGCTACTTGATCTAAACTTGAACGACTTTGTGAATAATTCATTTCTCTTAGTTAAAGAATCATAATTTAAGTGAAAAATTCAACATGGTAGAAAATTAAACTGTTTGGTTGAAAATAAAATTATTGTTGAAAATTAACTTTTTGGTTGAAAATTCAACTATTTTCTAAGAAAAATAAACCATTGGGTTACAAATTGAACACCTTTTTTGAAAATTGAACCATTTTGTTGTGAATTGTTTTTTGGTTGAAAATTAATTTTTTTTACTGGAAATTTAACTATTCCATTTTTGATCGAAAAATGGAAATTATCCTTTATAAGTTAAAAATTCAACTATCTGGTTGAAAATTTGTGTATTTTGTTGAAATTTGGTCTATTTTGATCAAAAATCATTTATTTTATTACTATAATTCTGATTTGGAAACGGGAATTTTTCAAAAGAATTACAATTTTGAGATGGAACAGGAATTTTTCTAAAAGAATTATGATTTTCAGTTGCGACAGAGACTTTTCTAACAGAATTATAATTTTCAATTAGAACTACGAATTTCTGAGAAGAATTATAATTTTTATTCCAGATAGAATTAAAAACAGAAAATTTCGTTGAGAATTATAATTTTTTGCTTCAGGGCATGAAGTTTCCGTAAAGAACTATATTTTTTGACTTGGAACGGGGAATCTTCGAAAATAATTATGATTTTCAATTGGAACAAGTAAAATTCGTAAGGTTCAAAATTCATCTTTTTGTTTGAAAATTCAACTATTTTATTAAAAAATCGTTTTTTTTTTTGTTAAAAATAATTTTGTAAATTGAAAATAGAACTGTTCCGTTTTTTATTAAAAATTGACCTTTTTTGAGATAAAAATTCAACTATCTGATTGAGGATTTAACTATTTCATAGATTGTTCATCCTTTTTTATTAGAAAGTTAACTTCTTGGTTTCAAGTTAAACAACTTTGTTTGAAATTCAGTTTTTTGTTGCTAATAATTCATAATTTTAGTGAAAAACTGATTTCTGTGGTTGAAAATTTAACCACCTTCTTGAAAATTTGATGATGATCTATGTATTTGAGAATTCATCTTTTTTCATTGAAAATTTTATTATCAAATAGCATCAAATAGTTTTAACTCATTATTCATTGTTAGATTGGCCATTTATTTTCTGCTTCAGCGAATCCCTTCCAGAACGCAACGGAAGAGTCTGTCTCCGAAAGTGGTAACGGAGATATCCGAGAGAACCAGGACGTGGACCTCAACTTACAAACAAGTAGGTAACTAAGTACTTATGTTTGCTCACAAGCCAGTTTTCATACAAATTGACAAACTTACTGAGTACTTCCTACTGAGAATAACTACACGGAACTACGTTCCGAAGAACGTCAACTTTTTCAGCGTGTTTGGCTGAGAAGGCTCTTGGCAAATTTCCCATGGATCCTGTAGCCGCGTCCTCGCGTCGGTGATATTGGCTTTTATTCTCGAAAATTAGGCAGAAACGCGAATCTCATCCGAGTATGTCTTCAAATTAGTTTTGCTAAGGGAGTGACTTCATTAAGAAAATTAGAAGGGACATCATTCTTTACCAACGAAATGAGATTAAAAGGCAGCCTAGTTCTGCCTCGGATGCCTTATCTCATAATGCGAGTAGTAAGTTCTGCACAACTTCAAGAATTAGTCGAATTGAGTGGCAGCTTTGAGTGAGCGAAGAAAACGTGATAAATCTTTTTTTTTGCCAAATTGAGATACTCATTGAGTGAAACTACACAGAAGTCCCGCTTTACCGGATCCCGATATACCGGATAAGGTGGTCCAAGGTGACGAGAAGGAGGCGGAGTTGCGCAGTTTACGGTTCGGCACTATAAGAAGCCACAAGCAAGGAGGAGAAGAAGACCGGTTCGGAGAGTCCCGATTTACCGTCAAGGCCATTGAGGGTACCCCCGAAATGCCCGGTAAAGCGAGACTCCAGTGTATTTCGATTTTGAAGCAGAAACAAATTCAGATTGTGCTTGTTAATTCAAGTAGGTTTCGGTATTGGATCATCCAAACAGATCCTAATACAGAATATGATTTGATTCTCATTGGTAAAATTCTTTGTGGAAATCCAAAAAGAGATCATTTAAGATTATATTTGAGAATCCACACAGCTTGCAGTGTTAGAGGATCCAAATCGATCTCACCAGCTCCATGAACGGCTTAGTGAATTTTCGACAAAGTTTTATTTAGAAATTCAAACAGAAAACAGTAGGGATTGAGTTTGGAAATACAAGTTGGAAACAATGCTAGTTGGGAACTGCAGCATTTCAACATTTCAGACTGTAACACTTTAAACTGATGAATATTACACTGCAGCATTTCAAACTGCAGCACTTTAATATCTAACACTTTAAACTAAAGCAGATTAAAGTGCAGCATTTCAAACTGCAACACTTTAAGCTGTAATTCTTCAATCTGCAACAGATTAAAGTGCAGCATTATAAACTGCAGCAATTCAAGCTGAAGCACTGTAAAACTTTAACTTCAGCATTTGAAACTGCAGCTATTTAAACTGTAATATATTAAACTAAAGCACTTCAAACTGCAACATTTTACACTGCAGAATTTAAAATTACCGCACTTCAAACGGTAGCACGTCAAACTGAAGCATTTCAAACTACAGAACTTTAAACTGTAACACTTTAAACAACAGCACTTGAAACTGCAGCATTTTAAACTACACCATTTCAGACCTCAGCAATTTCAACTGCAGCATTCTAAGCTGTAACACTACAAACTCCAGCATTTTAAACTGCAACGATTTAATGTTTTGCACTTCAAAATCCAGTAATTTAAACTACAGCATTTCAAACTGGAATACTGCAACATTCTCAACTGTATTACTTTCAACTGCAGCTACTTGAAGTGCAACAATTTAAACTGCAACACTTTAAATCTCCGGACTTTAAATTGTAGCATTTTAAACAGCAAAATTTCTACCTGCAGCACTTCAAACTGCAAAACTGCACTCTAAACTACAGCACGTCGAACTGGAGCGCTTTAAACTGCATTTCTTTAAACTACAGTACTTTAAACTGTAACATTGCAAAATTTTCAACAGTGGCACATCGAAATGCAGCACTTTAAACTGCAGCATTTTAAACTCTCAGAAGTTCAAACTGCAGCACCTTAAACATCAGCATTTTAAACTACAGAATTTTAAAAAGCTGCACTTCAAACTGCAGCACCTTAAGCTGTAGCAATTTAAACAGCAACATGTCAAACTGGAACACTTTTACCTGTAACACTTGAAACCACTGCACTTAAAACTGCAGCATTTTAAACTACAGAATTGCAGACTACAACACTTTTAACTGCAGCTCTTTAAGCTATAGCATTTCTAACTTGAGCACTCCAAACAGCAGCACTTTAAACTGCAATACTTCAAGCTCTAGCAATTCAAACAGTATTACGTCAAACTGGAGCACTTCAAACTAGAGTACATTAAACTGTAATACTTTAAGCTACTGCACTTAAAACTGCAGCATTTCAAACTACAGATTTCAGACTGCAGCACTTTGAAATGCAGCATTTTAATCTGTAACACTTCAAACTGCTGCACTTTAAACTGTAAGACTTTAATCTTTTGCATCTCAAAATCCAGTACTTTGAACTACATCATTTTAAACTGCAGCACTGCAACATTTTTAACTGTTGTACTTTCAACTGCAGCTATTTAAAGTGCAGAAATTTAAACTGCAACACTTCAAATCTCCGCAGTTTAAATTGCAGCATTTCAAACAGCAACAATTTTCACCTGCAGCACTTCAAACTGCAAAACTGTAAACTACAGCACTTCAACTGCAGCACTGCAAAATTTTTAACTGTAGAACTCCAAATTGCATCAATTTAAACTTAACACTTTAAACTATAGCACTTCAAACTACAGCATTTCAAACTGCAACATTTTAAACTGCTGCACTTTCAACTACATCACTTGAAACATCTAGACTTAAAACTGCAACACTTTTAACTGCATCACTTGAAACTGCTGCAATTTAATCCAGTACCCTTTAAACTTCGGCACTTCAAACTGCAGCACTTCGAACTAAAGCACTTTAATCTGAAGAAATTTAAACTTTTGCACATGAAACTGTAGCATTTGAAACGTCCGAACTATAAGTTAAATCATTTTAAACTACAGCAACTCATACTGCAGTATTTCAAACTTCTAAACCTGAAACTGCAGCAATATTAACTATAACCCTTTAAATTCCTGCACTTAAAAATTCGGAACATCAACTACAGCACTTTAAAATACAGCATGTCGAACTGGAGCACTTCAAACTGCAGTACTTCAAACTACAGTACTTTAAACTGCAAAATTTTAAACAATGGCACATCAAAATGCAGCACTTTGAACTAAAGTACTTGAAACTGAACACCAAACTGCAGCATTTTAAACTATAGCACTTGAAACTGCAGAACTTCAAAAGACGAAACTTTAAAATGCAGCACTTTCACCTACATCATTTCAAACTGCAGCAATTTAAACTACATCATCTTAAA
>CAKNYM010045182.1:0-18591 GCA_932195095.1 Andricus curvator | reverse complement strand
ACCAAAAAAATTTATTTTCTACCAAAAAAGAATAATTTAAAAAAAAAAGTGAATTTTCAATAAAAAAAATAGTATAATTTAATCTTAAGTCAGAGATATAAGTTTTTTAACAAATAAAATAAATTTTTAACGAAATAGTTAAATTTTCAACCTACCAGATGAATTTTCAACCCAAAAGATAAAAAGAAAAAGATGAAAAAAGATAATGTGAAATATATATATATATATATATATATAAATTTGTTTAAAATTTTTTAAATTTTAAATTTCATTATTAAAATTTTTTTCTTTTCTATCAGAAAAAAATTTTGTCGAAAAATTGAATAATTAAATTTTTAGTTGAAAAAATTAATTTTCGATAAAAAAAATTGTTTCTACCAAAGAAATGAAAGTTCAACCAAAAAAAATTAATTTTCTACCAAAAAAAAAAAATAATTTTGAAAAAAGTGAATTTTCAAACCAAATATTATAATTTTTGATGGAATTTTCAACCTAATAATTAAATTTTCAACCAAAAAGGTTGTAACGCTACCAAAAAGAAGATAAATTTTCAATAGAAAATAAAATAAATAATTTAATTTTAATTTCGAGAAATATGTTTTTTAACCAAATAAAATGAATTTTCAACGAAATAGTTAAATTTTCAACCTACCAGATGAATTTTCAACCAAAAAGATAAAAAGAAATAGATGAAGAAAATAATGTGAGGAAAATATATATATATAAATTTGTTTAAAATTTTAAAAATTTAAAATTTCATAATTAAAATTTTTTTTTTGTCTCAACAAAAAATTTTGACGAAAAATTGAATAGTTAAAATTTTAGTTAAAAAAATTAATTTTCGATTTAAAAAATTGTTTCTACCAAAGTAATGAAAGTTCAACCAAAAAAAAAATAATTTTCTGCCAAAAAAGAATACTTAAAAAAAAAAACATGAATTTTTAAACCAAATATTTTAATTTTTAATGGAATTTTCAACCTAATAATTAAATTTTTAACCAAAAAGGTTATAACGCTAGCGAAAAGAAGATAAATTTTCAATAAAAAGTAGAATAATTTAATTTTAAGTTCGAGACATAAGTTTTTTAACCAAAAAAATAAATTTTCAACGAAATAGTTAATTTTTCAACCTACCAGATGAATTTTCAACCAAAAGGATTAAATGTCTAACAAGCAAAAATTTTGAAAACAAAATTGAATATGTAGTTAAATTTTTAGTTAAAAAAATTAATTTTCGATACAAAAAAATGTTTCTACTAAAGAAATAAAATTTCTACCAAAAAAATTTATTTTCTACCAAAAAAGAATAATATTTAACAAAATACGTGAATTTTCAAACTAATATTTCAATTTTTAATGGAATTTTCAACCAAAAAGGTTATATCCTTACCAAAAAGAAGATAAATTTTCAATAAAAAATAGAATAATTTAATTTTAAGTTAGAGAAATAAGTTTTATAACCAAATAAAATAAATATTTAACGGAATAGTTAAATTTTCAACCTACCAGATGAGTTTTCAACCGAAAAGATTAAATGTCTATAAAAAAAAATTTCGACGAAAAATGGAATAGTTTAATTGTTAGTTAAAGAAATGAATTTTCAATAAAAACAACTAATTTTCTACCAACAAAGAATGATTTTTAATTTTCAACAAAATAGATGAATTTTCAACCAAATATTTTAATTTTTTATAAATTTTTCAAACAAAAAGGTTAATTTTCTACCAAAAAAGACAATTTTTCAACAAAATTGATTAATTTTCAAATCAAAAAGATCAATTTTCAACAGAAAATGGAATAGTTTAATTTTCAGTTAGAGAAATAAGTTTTTAAGCAAATAAAATAAATTATCAACGAAATAGTTCAGTTTTTAACCAAACAAATGAATTTTCTTTCAAAAAGATTAAACGTCTTTCAAAAAAAAATTACGCCAAAAAATTTAGTTAAATTTGTAGTTGAAAATATTAATTTTCAACCAAAGAAAAATTAATTTTCAATAAAAAAATTAATTTTCAATAAAAAAATTAATTTTGTAGCAAAAAAGAATCATTTTTAACAAAATACGTGAATTTTCAACCAAATATTTTTATTTTTATTGGAATTTCCAACCTAATAATTGAATTTTCAACGAAAAAGGTTATATTGCTACCACAAAAAAGACAAATTTTTTAAAATAGATGAATTTTCAACTAAAAAAGATACATTTTCAACGAAAAATTTTTTAACTAAATAAAATGAATTTTCAACGAAATAGTTAAATTTTCAACCAAACAAATGAATTTTCTATCAAAAAGATTAAACGTACATAGAAAAAAAAATTTGACGAAAAATGAAATAGTTAAATTTTTAGTTACAAAAATTAATTTTTGATACAAAAATTGTGTCTACCAAAGAAATGAAAGTTCAACAGAAAAAAACTAATTTTCTACCAAAAAAGAATAATTTAAAAAAAAAAGTGAATTTTTAAACCAAAAATTTCAATTTTTAATGGAATTTTCAACCAAATAATTAAATTTTCAACCAAAAAGGTTATAGCGCTACCAAAAAGAAGTTAAATTTTCAATGAAAAATAGAATCATTTCATTTTAAGTTCGAGAAATGAGTTTTTTATCCAAATAAAATAAATTTTCAACGAAATAGTTAAATATTCAACCTACCAACAAAAACCAAATAAAAGCCTACCAACAACAAAAAAAAGTGTCGACGAAAAATGGAATAGTTCAATTTTTAGTTTAAAAAAATTAATTTTCAATAAAAAGAATTAATTTTCTGCCAAAAAAGAATTATTTTTATTTTTTAACAAAATACATGAATTTTCAACAACATATTTTAATTTTTAATTAATTTTTCGACCAAAAAGGTTAATTTTCTATCAAAAAAGACAATTTTTCAACAAAATAGATTAATTTTCAAATAAAACATTTCAATTTTCGACATAAAATAGAATATTTTAACTTTCAGTTAGAGAAATGAATTTTCAAGCAAATAAATTAATTTTTTATCAAAAAGATTGAACGTCTTTCAAAAAAAATTACGACAAAAAACTTAGTTAAATTTTTAGTTGCAAATATTAATTTTCAATGAAAGACTAATTTTCCACCAAAGAAAAATTAATTTTTATTAAAAAAAAAAAAAAACTAATTTTCTAGCAAAAGAAAAGAATCATTTTTAACAAAATACGTGAATTTTAAACCAAATATTTTAATTTTTAATGGAATTTTCAACCTAATAATTGAATTTTCAACGAAAAAGGTTATATTTGTACCATAAAAAAGACAAGTTTTTTAAAAATAGATGAATTTTCAACTAAAAAAGATACATTTTCAACGAAAAAATTTTTAACCAAATAAAATGAATTTTCAACCACCCAAATGAATTTTCTATCAAAAAGATTAAATGTCCATGAAAAAAACAATTTCGACAAAAAATTAAGTTAAATTTTTAGTTAAAAAAATTAATTTTCAATAAAGGCACTAATCATCAGCCTAAGAAAAATTAATTTTGAATAAAAAAACTAATTTTCTACCAAAAAAGAATAATTTTTAACAAAATAAATTTATTTTCAACAAAATATTTTAAATTTTAATGGAATTTTTAACCAAATAGTTGAATTTTCAACTGCAGAAGATAAATGTTCAATCAACCATGGAATAGTAGTTAAATTTTCAGTTAAAAAAAAATAATTTAAAAAATGTTAACAAAATCGTTAAATTATAACACTCATTGTTGTTGACTACCTTATGTGTGAAATTGCTTCAGGTGACTGTTTGCAATTTGTTCTTTTGAATTTTCTGGAAGCTTTTAAATTGAAATTTCCGAATGAGGAAATTTAATTCTAAAAATTTATTTTTAAAACAGAAAATTTTAATTGTAAATGATTTTTTTGATAATAAGGGCAAGAATTATGATCTTAAATTTTGGCCAGCTTTTTTTTTAATGACGAAAGGATTCTATTCATAATCCCTTGACAATATTGATTAAGGCTATATGTATTTATTAATAATAATTAGGAATTTTCTGCACCAGCAATTTAGTAAATTAAATTTTTCAAGTATTTTTATTTCATGATATAATTTATTTCTGAATGTTTCTAAACATTATTGATACAAGAGAACATTTTAATTGTACATGTTTCTCAATAAATAAATGAATAATAATCAATAATAATTTAAGAGAAATAAATCTATTTTTAGGATTTTGCTATAACTCTATAATTTGAAAACTGTTTCACACTTCCAAAGAGATGAGAAAAATAAAGCCGCGAGATGAGCGTCGCGGGATGAGCATCGCGGGATGAGCGTCGCGGGATGAGCGTCGCGGGATGAGCGTCGCGGGATGAGCGTCGCAGGATAAGCGTCGCAGGATGAGCGTCGCTGATTTGACTGGGGCTTCATAGAGTGATAGTGCATGAAAATCCATTAGGTACGTATTTTTTTTCGAACCAATGGGCCTCAGCTTCCAAAATATCAAGGTTTGAGTATTTACGCTCGAGCGCTCGACTCACTACTGTAGTCGGTACCCAAAATATTATATCTTTTCCGGAACATAGATAACAGCGAAGTACGGGATCCGGGCTCTACAGTGGCGAGTCCAGCGCTCGATATCTCGGAAACTAAGGCCGATTGGATCGAAAGAAAAAAGGCGCACCTAATGAATTTTCATGTACTTTCACCCTGTGAAGTCCCAGTCGAATCAGCGACGCACATTTCGCGACGCACATTTCGCGACGCACATTTCGCGACGCACATTTCGCGACGCTCATCTTGCGACGCTTATCTTGCGACGCTCATCCCGCGACGCTCATCTTGCGACGCTCATTTTGCGACTCCTTGTTATTGGATGTGATAAAAGATGAGACTATGGATCTCGCTATGACATTACCGGTCAGTTTGCGCATTTTCGTGTGACCTATGACACATGTGGACTTTGTGAAGCTCTTCACCTGGGGTAATTGTTAGATAAAATGTGTTGCTCAGTGGTATGATAATAATAATAAATTTCCAGGAGAGATACACCTGTTCCAGCACAGTTTGGTCGTTCGCAGTAACGTTGTGGGAAGTCATGAGCTTCGCGAGAGAAAAACCTTTCCAGCATCTCACCAACGAACAAGTCATTCAGAACGCTGAACTCATGTATTATGGAGAAGAGTTACAAGTAATTATACTTTGCTTTTTTTGAATATATCTGGGCGTCAGCATGAAAATGGCCCTTGCACTTTAAATTTCAATCAGTCAAAAGTGACTTTTCGAATCAGTCAATTTGACTCACTGATGAAGTCAGTCATTTTGAATGATCCAACCTATTGATTTTTCAACCTAGGAAAGATCGATTTTCAACAAAAAATAGTTTAGATCAATTTTCAATTAACAAAATTATTTGTTAACAAGAAAAACGAATTTTGAACAAAATATTTCGATTTTCGACAAAAGAGATTAATCAGCCAATAAAGATTTTAATTGTTTAATCGAAAATAGATGAAATCAATTTAAAAAATACGAATTTTCAACCAAGATTTATTCTCTACTGATAAAGACGAATTTTCAACAAAATGGGTTGAATTTCAACCAAATAGTTGAATTTTCAAACAAAAATTTTCAACCAACTCCTTTAACTTTTAATCACAAGTAGTTAAATTTGTAAACAAAAGAAATTAATTCTCAACGAAAATTCTCCTAATAGTTGATATTTCAAACAAAAAAGATTTCAGATTTAAATCAAAAACATTGGACATTTTAGTCAAGAAAGATTTTGATTTTAAATAAAAAAAAAGTATAATTCGACCAAAAAAGATCAACTTTCAACCAAAAATGTGATACTAGAATTTTGATTAAAATTGATTAATTTAATTAATTGTTAAAAAGTCATAATTTTTGTTTCTACCAAAGAACTGAAAGTTCAACCAAAAAAAATTAATTTTCTACCAAAAAAGAATAATTTAAAAAAAAATACGTCAATTTTTAAACCAAATATTTTCATTTTTAATGGAATTTTCAATCTAATAATTAAATTTTGAACCAAAAAGGTTATAGCGCTACTAAAAATAAGATACATTTTCAATAAAAAATGTAATAATTTAATTTTAAGTTCGAGAAATAACTTTTTTAACCAAATAAAATAAATTTTCAACGAAATAGTTCAATTCTCAACCTACCAAATGAATTTTCAACCAAAAAGATTGAATGTCTAACAAACAAAAAAATTGACAAAAAATTGAATAGTTAAATTTTTAGTTAAAAAATTAATTTTCGATAACAAAAATTGTTTCAACCAAAAAAAAATTTATTTTCTACCAAAAAAGAATGATTTTTAACAAAATACGTGAATTTTAAACCAAATATCTCAATTTTTAATGGAATTTTTAACCAAGAAGCTTATATTCTTACCAAAAAGAAGATAAATTTTCAATAAAAAATAGAATAATTTAATTTTAGTTTAGAGAAATAAGTTTTTTAACCAAAAAAAATAATTTTATTTGGTATTTTGGTACTTTTATTTAGAACTTTGTTAATAATTCATTTTTTTGTTTGTTAAAAATCATAATTTTGGTTTAAAACTCATCTCGATGGTTTAAAATTGAATTATTTTGTTGAAAATTCGTGGTTTTATTGATTGAAAAATAATTTTTCAACTGAAAGCTCATCTATTCTATTTTTGGTTAAAGATTTACCTTTTTTAGTAGAAAATTTAACTATTTGGTTAAAATTTCACGTAGTTTGTTGCAAATTCATCTTTATTGGGAGAAAATAAATCTTGGTTGAAAATTTTCAACCCAAAATGGAATAGATAAATTTTCAGTTAAAAAAATTAATTTTCAATTTAAAAAATTGCGAATCTTCAACAAAATAGTTAAGTTTTCAACGAAAGAGATGGCTTTTTACCTAAAATGATGAATCTTTATTAAAAAAAAGATTTTAATTTTTAATTAAAAAAAAAGATTATAATTTTTTATTTAAAAAAAAGATTTTAATTTTTAATTAAAAAAAAACAGTGAAATTTAACCAAACAAGACGAATTTTCAACAGAATAGTTAAATCTTCAAACAAATAGTGGAATTTTTAACTAAAGAATATCAGTTTTCAACCAAAAATTGTATAGTTCAAATTTTAATTGATAAAATTAATTTTTAATAAAATAAAAACGAATTTTCAAGAAAGTTTTCAAATTTTAATGAAAAAGCACAATTTTTAGCAAAAAAAAATCAATTTTCAACCCAAGAGATTATTTTTGTACCAAAAATACAAATTTTCAACAAAATACATTCAATTAAAATTATAAATCTTACCCAAAGAAATTAATGTTATACAGTAGCCTAATCTAATCAGTAACGTCTACTGACTCAATCAGTAATTTATAATAATCTAAACGGTTCACTCATTGATTACATCAGTAATTTTGAATGACGTGATCAGTAACTTTCACTGATTAATTCATTTGAATGATATTACCAGTAACATTCACAAAAATAAAATTATTCATTTTTTCCTTATCTAATCCGTAACTTTTAACGTATTAAACAGTCAATTGTGGTTAATTTTAAACATTTATTAAAATGTAGAAATGTAAGCAGGAATTTTAATTTAGAAATAATTCTACTACTTTTTTATAGCAGACAAATCAGTCACTTTTATTGACTGAAAGTCAGTATTTTCAAGTGACTGATTCAGTCAGCAATATTGACCTATTCATATGTTAAAACGACTGTTTTGTCAGTAAAAATGACTGCTTTTTCAGTAAAAGCATGCTTGATTGATTTAATCAGTCAAATTTTTACTGATTCGGATGTAGAGTGTTTGGTCAGTATGGACTTACGTAAGGGGTATAAATAGCCGGATAAATTCCCGACATTTTGAGTCAAGACGACCTCTTTATATTGACAAAAGAGTTGCCAGGGTATTTCAGGAAATTTTTGAAAAGAATGATAATTCTGAATTGCTTCAGGGATTTTTCCAAAAATAAACTATGTTATAAACTATAATTTATTGTTGAAAACAGGGGATATCAGAAAAGAATTATTATGATTTTGAACTTTAAAAGGAAAATTTGTAAAATAATTATTATAGTTTTGACTCTCAGCAGGGAAATTTTTGAAGAACATGATAATTTTTAGTTGGTTCAGGGAATTTCTCAAAATAAAGATAATTTTGAGTTTGTTCAGCGATTTTTTCAAAAGAATTATTATAGTTCTAAATTTAAACAGAAGATTTTTCGAAAGAATTATAATTTTGATTTGTTCCACAGAATTTTCCAAAAGAATTATAATTTCCGATTATATCCAGATTCAAAAAAGAAGTATGATAAAACAAAATTTTGATTTGGAACAGTTAATTTTCTAAAGTATTGCAATTTTTATTTTGAACGTTGAATTTTCGGAAAGAATTCTGATTTTAATTTGGAACAGAGAATTTTCGAAAAAAACTGTAATTCTGACATGCAACATGGAGTTTTTCAATAAACTAAAACTCTGAGTTATAAAAAGGAAATTCAAAAAAGTATAATTGCGAGACCGAAAAAATGAAAAATTTATCTGGATAACAAATTTGTTATAATAATAAATAAATATTGCAGGTATTTTTGCCAAAACCCATGATGTGTCCTGAGGAAGTGTACAAAGTGATGTGCTCTTGTTGGCAACGAGAAGAGGATGAACGACCAACTTTCAAGAATATTTACGCATTCCTCAAGACTGTAACAGCCGACCGACCTGGTGCATAATCCTAATCTGTGATATACGAAATCATCTTTATTTTAATTTAAACTTACATTCACAAAATTTGATTCAAGAGGCATTACAATCTTAGTAGTATAGCGACAAGGCTATCACCTTACTTACCGACCGATGGTAAAATGATAATATAAGACATTACCGACCTGCGTGCTTTACCAACCGATGGTTGTAATAATATAGCAGGAATCTGCATCACCGACCGTCGGTGATACCCACTGTTGGTAACTTATCATGAAACAGAACCTCGCTCAGTCGGTTAGTGGGATAACGGCCCTGTATCTATACTACTAATCTTCAATTTTTCGAAAATAAATAGAAAAATTAGTTCCACATTCTTTCTAAGCTTTCTATTTTTTTTTTAAGATTATTTCTGATGTGAAATTTTAGATTTTAATATCTACAGGGATCACAGTGGGTAAGCAGTTCAATTGTAGGGAAAACAGGGGAATGTTTCTTCGAAAAAAGTGCTTTTTTTTAATACGAGCGTAATGAACAAAAATTAATAAATGCGCCACTTTTAGAAAAAACCAAAGTACGGACAATCGAAACATTGCTTTTTTGTTAAAAAAATCCTAATTTCTGAAGAAAACCACTAACATAACCTAAAATTGTTGCAAAATTGAAAATTCTCTTTGAAATAGAATTTTTTTTCAATTAGGGCCATCTGATGAGTGGGTCACGTCACCAGATTCCTACCTTGCCGGCACTTTTTTTATTTCCTTACTTATTTTCACACGAAGCGTCACATCATGTTGAAAATGTGGGATACTAAATAAGAAGCACTAAGAAAGGTGGGTCTCGTCCTGAATTTTTATAATTATGAAAAAAGTTTTTTTAAAATAATTTTTGTTTGCTTTTTTCATGATTATTAAAATTTAGAACCAGACCCACCTTTCTTAGTGCTTCTTATTTATTATCCCAAGTTTTCAACTCGATGCGGCTATTCGTGTGAAAATAAGTTAGGAAATAAAAAAAGTGTCGGTAAGGTAGGAATCCGGTCACGTGACCCACGCGTCACATGGCCCTAAAATGAGAATTTTTGACAAAAAACACTAACATAACCCAAAATTGTTAAAAGATTCTAAATCTTGTTCAAGTTATAATTATTTTTGTTTGCAAATACCAATTTTCGATGTAAGACAGCAACTTAACCTAAACTGGTCATTAACATAAAGGATCATCTTTGAAATCTAATGAGTTTTTTACTTAAAAATACAGATTTCCTGTGTAAAACTTTAACATTACCTAAAATTGTTAAAAAGTTGTAAATCTTCTTTGAAATGTTTGAAATACAATTTTTTTTATTAAAAATAAGAATTTCCGCCAAAAAACACTAACAGAACCCAAAATTGCTTAAAGATTTTAAATGTTGTTTAAATTATAATTATTTTTTTCTTAAATACCAATTTTCGATGTCAAAAAGCAACTTGACCTAAACTGGTTAATAAAATAATGATCATCTTTGAAATCTAATAATTTTTTTACTAAAAAATACAGACTTCCGGTGTAAACCGCCAACATAACCTAAAATTGTTAAAAAGTTGTTAATCTTTTTTGAAATGTTTTAAATACAACTTTTTTTAATAAAAATAATAATTTCCGACAAAAAACACTAACATAACCAAAAATTGTTTAAAAATTCTAAATATTCTTCCAATTATAATGATCTTTTGTTTAAATACCAATTTTCGATGTAAGACAGCAACTTAACCTAAACTGGTTATTAACATAAAGGATCACCTTTGAAATCTAATGAGTTTTTTACTAAAAAATACAGATTTCCTGTGTAAAACGCCAACATAACCTAAAATTGTTAACAAGTTGTAAATCTTCTTTGAAATGTTTTAAATGAATTTTTTTTTTTTATTAAAAATAAGAATTTCCGACAAAAAACACTAACAGAACCCAAAATTGCTTAAAGATTTTAAATCTTGTTTAAATTATAATTCTTTTTTTCTTATATACCAATTTTCGACGTCAAAGAGCAACTTAACCTAAACTGATTAAAAACATAATGATTAACTTTGAAATATAATAATTTTTTTACTAAAAAATACAGACTTCCGCTGTCAAACGCCAACATAACCTAAAATTGTTAAACAGTTGTAAATCTTTTTTGCAATGTTTTAAATACAACTTTTTTTGATAAAAATAATAATTTCCGACAAAAAACACTAACATAACCAAAAATTGTTTAAAAATTCTAAATATTTTTCAAGTTATAATGATCTTTTGTTTAAATACCAATTTTTGATGTGAAACAGCGACGTTACCTGAAATTGTTCAAATTAAATTTTATTATTTGAAACAAAAATCATTCGATTGGAATATAATGATTTTTTTTTATAATAATTTGAGGTAAAACATACAAACATAACCTAAAATTGTTGAAAATTCTAAAGATTCTTTGGAATCTCATAATTTTTTTTTAATGCCAATAATTACAAAATAAAAATACTATAATAACAAATAATTATTCCGAATTGTACATATTCTTCAAAATCTAATGATTTTTGTTTAAAATAATCAATTTCCTGTGAAACACATTAGCTTAACTTGAAACTGTTCAAAAATTGAGAATCTTTTTCGAACTCTAATGATTTTTTTAAATACTACTTTTTGGTAAAAAAAACGCTCAAGTGACCTAAAATTTGTTGAAAAAAATTATGAACCTTTAAAATATAATTATTATTGTTTAAAAATATCAATTTCCGACAAAAAAAAACTCTAACAATGTCGAAAAATGTAAAATGTTGAAAAAATTTTAATCTTTCAAATTTAATAACATTACTTTATAAATATCAAGTTCTGGTGTAAAAACGCTGACATAACCTGAAAGTGTTCGAGATTGAGAATCTTGATTACGATTTTTGTTCAAAAATGCTAATTTCCGGTAAAAAATAACACAACCTATAAAGTTCGTTCAAATATAAAGTCTTCTTCAAAACTTTCTGATTTTTTATTAAAACTTTTTTTTAAAGTTGAAGTCATAATTTTTTATTTTAATGTAGTTATTTTTTCCTTTGTATTTTAATTTATAAATACTCATTCTATGCCTTGAATGGTTTTTTACGATTCTATTTGTCACGTTTTTTGGAAATTACTTTATTAAGAAATAATGTGTACAAATATTTTTAGTCAGTCATTTTTTTAAGCAAACCATTTTTTTCTTAATAATTTTTTTTTTTTTCTTAATAACATTCAATAAAAACGTGTTGAACAGAATTTTAAAGGACCATTTAAGAAATAGGATAAGCTATTTTAAATTAAAATTGAATCAAAATTACGACTTTAGCCTGAAGCGTATAAAAAAATTAAAAAGTACTTTTTATTATTAAAGCTTTTGTTTCTCTCCTAAAATTTGTTGTAATAATCAGGTTTTCAAAAATAATGATTACGAGATCCTCAAAAAATATTGTTACTTTCTCTTTCATGACACTGTTGAATCTGGAAATGTTAATTTTTTTTTTTTGCACAAATCATCGACAATTTGTTTTTAAAAAGGGGGAATAATTAGTCAAAAGGTTTCGTGGCCTATAAAGATGTTAATTCAGTCCTAATAGAATCTTAATAAAATTTAAAAAAAAAATTAATAATTTCTTTAAATTATGTTTCTTACAAAAAAAGTAAGTTAAGTCCAAAAACTATAAGAAAACTATAAAGTGTTTCTGTCCGGAGTTACGAAACCCTAAAAATGGGGGAAAAAATCTCAAATACAAGTACAATAGGGGATTTTTTTTAAATAGGGGAAATAGGAGACTGTGATCCCTGTATTTAATTTTCTTTTACTAGTTGCAGTTAATCAGAGAGTTTTTGGTGGTTCTTAGCATTTGAGTGTTTTCAACTGTTTATTGCATACAATAGAAAGAAAGCAGTGTCACATATTGACCTGACAAGTGTACAATTGTTAAGTTTAATCGTGTGAAATATTTTGAAAAAACATGTATTTAAACTGAATAGTGCACGACCCTATTGAAAATTCCCTCGTCGTGAAGAACGTAGAAAACTACGTCGGAAATTACGTAGGACACTACGTCGGAAACGACGTAGGATCCAAAGTCGTCAATGACGTAGAAAACTACGTCGGAAACGACCTAGGATCCGACGTCGTAAAGTACGTAGAAGACTACGTCGGAAATTACGTGGGAGACTACGTCGAAAACGACGTAGGATCCAACGTCGTGAATTACGTAGAAAACTGCGTCGGCAATTACGTAGGACAGTACGTCGGAAACGACTTAGGATCCAACATCGTAAAGAACGTAGAAAACTGCGTCGGAAATTACGTAGGACACTACGTCGCACAGTGGGGTGAATTTGGAAAACGAGGTTCAAAATGACATTTAGAACGTAATTATGCACCGATTTTAGATTTTTTTTTTAAATTTCAGAATTAGATTTTTCAGAAAATGGTGAGAGTAGATTTTTTATTTTTTTTTGTTTATTTAATTGTTATGTTAATGCAAACAGCGAAAAAAATGTCGATTTTTTTAATTTCATTTTTTATCTTCTAGACAAAATTTTTCTAATACTTCTCGTCCCTTGTTTTTAATGCACAGGGGTATGAGAAAGATAAAAAAATTATTAACTTGCAAAGTGAATTGTTATAAACAAATTGTATTAACAAATTATCGATATTATGGGTTATTCGTCGTCAAAGCATATTTCTGCTCTGAAATCGCTTGCCTTCATCGTTAAGATGATACGTGGCCATTGAAATTTAATATTGAATGTTATTTGTTTATTTTATGAACAAATTATATAAACAAACGCACATTTTGGTCAATTTTAAGCGAAAATAAACCGTTTTCTCATCTGAACTTGCAAACATTATATTGCCAATAATATTTTCTGAAAATTGTATTGTCACTTACAATATTTGTTTACTTTATAAACAAATGTACATTTTCAGCGTTTTTAAGCGAAAAGAAGTTTTTTCTTCTGACCTTGCTGACATTATATTGCCAATGATGTTTTCTGAACAAATTTTTGTTGCTCATCAATATTTGTTCATTTTATAAACAAATTATATAAACAAATGCACATTTTGGGCGATTTTTAGCGAAAATAAACCGTTTTTTGTTCTGACCTTGCTAATATTATATTGCCAATAATATCTTCTGAAAATATTGTTACCACCCATCAATATTTGTTTACTTTATAAACAAATTATATGAACAAATGTACATTTTCAGCGTTTTTAGGCGAAAATGAGTCGTTTTTTCTCCTGAACTTGCTGAAATTACATTGCCAATGATGTTTTCTGAAAAAATTTCGCCATTCAATAATGTTCACTTATTTTATAAACAAATTATATAAATAAATTCACATATAAGGAGTTTTTAAGTGAAAAAATATCGTTCTTTCGTCTGATCTTGTTGCAGTTATATGGCCCATGATGTTCTATCGAAAAATATTTCCAAGCACCGCTCATCGTTTATTTTATAAATAAATTATATAAACAAATGTATATTGCAGACATTTATAGGCAGAAAGAAATCGTTTTTCTTTTATTATTTTTTAAGCTATATTGACAATGAATTGTCTAGATGAAATATTGTCATGTCTCACTATTTGTTTATTTTGAAAACAAATCAGGTAAACGCCTAAAATGTTCATTTTTTGTATAATTTATTTATAAAATAAGCAAATATTAATGCATATCAATTTTTTTTAGAAACCATCATTGAAAATATAATTTCAGCAAGGTCAGAGGAAAAAAACGAATTCTTTTCGCTTAAAAACTCCTAAAATGCGCATTTGTTTATATAATTTGTTTATAAAATGAACAAATATTGATGGGTGGCAAAATTTTTTTCAGAAAACGTGATTAGCGATATAATTTCAGCAAGATCAGAAGAAAGATCGATTTCTTTTCGCTTAAAAACGCTCAAAATGTGCATTTGTTTATATAATTTGTTTATTAAATAAACAAATATTTACGGGTGGCAAAATTTTTTTAGAAAAACATCATTTGCAATATACTTTCAGCAAGGTCGAAAAAAAAACGATTTCTTTCGCTTGAAAACACCCAAAATGTGCATTTGTTTATATAATTTGTTCATAAAGTAAACAAATATTGATGAGTGACAAAAAATTTTTGAAGAAACATCATTGGAAATATGATTGTAAGAAGGTCGAAAGAAAAAACCGTTTCTTTTCGCCTAAAAACGCCCAAAATGTGAATTTGTTTATATAATTTGTTTATAAAATAAAAAAATATAGATGAGTGGCAAAAATTTTTTCAGAAAGCATCATTGGCAATTTAATTGCAACAAGTTCGAAAGAAAAAACGGTTTTTTTTTCGCCTAAAAACACCCAAAATGTGCATTTGTCCATATAATTTGTTTGTAAAATAAACAAATAACATTCAATATCAAATTTCAATGGCCACGTATCATCTCAACGATGAAGGCAAGCGATTTCAGAGCAGAAATATACTTTGAAGACGAATAACCCCTGAAGTCGATCATTTGTTAATACAATTTGTTTATAACAATTCACTTTGCAAGTTAAGAATTTTTTTGTCTTTCTTATACCCCTGTGCATTAACAATTAAACAATTAAAACAATTAAATAAACAAAACAAAAATAAAAAATCTACCCTCACCATTTTCTGAAAAATTTAGTTCTGAATTAGAAAAAAAAAAAAAAATTTTATTTTAAAAAGGTTGATAAGATTTCTAAAAAAGTTTTCGAGCCTGATTTTTGAATTAGGCTTTCATTTTTTTTTATAAATAAACAAATATGATGAAAAAAATGGCCATTTTTTCTATTTGAGGTTCCTGGTGCTCGTCAATAACAAGAAAATTGTTGAAATCGCCTAAATATCATACAGCAAAATTATTCAAAGATTTCTAATATTATATAATAAAAAAAAATTTGTTCTAAACAAATTATTTGTTGAAAGAGTGTTTTCTAGGATTTTCCATTAAGTTACGTTTTTTTGAGTTACATTGAAAGAATTTTGGATAGAAACAATATAAAGATGAATAAATTTCTTCTTGAGATTATAATTGTTAATATTATAAACAAATTTAATAAACAAATGCATTAATCAGGCATTTTTCGAAAGAAAAATTCGTTTTTTTTTCTATTTCATTTTTTTTAAATTATGAACCTTATGATAATTTTAGAAAAATTCATAATTTGTTGATTAATGTCATGATTTTTTTTAAAAAATCTAATAAACAAATGCATTATTTGGGCATTTGTCGGCAGAATTTCTTTGTTTAATGCCAGTTCTTTCAGTTGGAAACTTCATGACAATTTCAGCAACATTCATAATTAGTTGATAAATTTTATGATTTTTTAAAAAAATTTTATAAACAAATGCATTAATCGGGTATTTGTTGACAGAAAAATTCGTTGTATTCGATTTGAACTTTTTAAATTGGGATCGTCATTATAATTTCAGCAAAATTCATAACTTTTTGATCAATTTTCTAATTAAAATTAATAAAAAAATTCATTATTGGGGCATCTGTCGACGGAAAAATTCTTTTTTTTTTATTTCATTCTACTCGATCCTGAAGCTACAGACTTATTGAAAGAATTTAAATAATGAGAAGCTTAAACTGAAA
Source organism: Andricus curvator (assembly GCA_932195095.1). Lineage (NCBI taxonomy): Eukaryota > Metazoa > Arthropoda > Insecta > Hymenoptera > Cynipidae > Andricus > Andricus curvator. The sequence continues at coordinate 2,283 of CAKNYM010045182.1, read as the reverse complement.
GGACTGAGATTGAAGTATGAGTATGAGTATGAGTGTTAATGAAATTATCAAGTAATCAATAAAAAAGTCTCACTTAGAAAAAAAAAAACACTTTTTTTTCTATTGACAGATGGTCAAATAATGCATTTGTTTATTAAATTTGTTTTTAAACAAATATAGAATTTATCAAACAATTATGAATTTTGCTGAAATTATCATGAAGTTCCCAATTAAAAAGAGTGGCATAGAGAAAAAACGAATTTTTGTGTCGACAAATGCCTGATTAATGCATTTGTTTAAAAAAATCATAAAATTCGTCAATAAATTATATGTTTTGCTAAAATTATCCTAAAGTTCCTAATTTAAAAAATTACGTAGAAAAAAACGAATTTTTCTGTCGAAAAATGCCTGATTAATGCATTTGTTTATTAAATTTGTTTATAATATCAACAATAATAATCTCAAGAAGAAATTTCTTAATCTTTATATTGTTTTTATTCAAAGTTCTTTTAATATAACTTAAAAAATGTAAAATTATGGAAAATCGTAGAAAACATTCATTCAACAAATAATTTGTTTATAACAATTTTTTTTATTATTATATAAAATCGGAACATCTTTAGCTAATGTTACTCTATGAAACTTAGGCGATTTCAACAATTTTCCTGTTATTGACGAGCATCGGGAACGTCAAATAATAAAAATTGCCATTTTTTTCGTTTTGTTTGTTTATTTAAAAAAAAACTGAAAGCCTGATTTGAATATCAGGCTCAACAACTTTTTTAGAAATCTTATCAGCTTTTTTTCAAATTTTTTTTGTCCAATTCGGTGAATATTTGTGGGCTGCACGTTATTTTGAACCAAGAAAGTCATTTTTTTCCCACTGTGCATTGGGAACTACGTAGTATCCTATGACGTGAAGTACGCAGAAAGCCACTTTAGAAATCACTTAGGAGACTACGTCGTAAAGTACGTATAAAACTACGCAGGATCCGACGTAGTAAAGTACGTATGAAACTACGCAGGATCCTACGTCGTAAAGCATGTAGAAAACTACGTCGGAAATTACGTAGGACACAACGTCGGAAAAGACGTAGGATACGACGTAGGATCTGACGTCGTAAAGTACGTATAAAACTACGTGGGATCCAATGTGGTAAATTACGTAGAAAACTACGTCGGAAATTACGTAGGACACTACTTCGGAAACTACGTAGGACACTACTTCGGAAACTACGTAGGACACTACTTCGGAAACGACGTAGGATCCGACGTCGTAAAGTACGTGGAAAAACACGTCAGAAGTGACGTAGGATCCAAGGTGGTAAGTCGCGTAGAAAACTACGTCGGAATAGACGTAGGATCCGAAATCGTAAAGTACGTAGAAAACTACGTCGGAAACGTCGTAAAATCCAACGTCGAAAGCACGTAGAAAACTACGTCGGAAATAAGGTAGAAAACTACGTCCGAAACTACGTCCGAAATTACGTAGGACACTACGTCGGAAACGACGTAGAATCCGACGTCGTGTATTGCGTAGAAAAGTACGTTGGAAATTACGTAGGATCCGACGTCGTAAACTACGTCAATAATAAGAATAGTCGACAACGTATTATACGACGTAGCCTCCGACGTAGTTTCCTACGTCGTGACTTAGTAAAACACTTGGTGTAAATATTTCGTTTATTATTCTTAAAAAGTCAAAAAATTTCACAAATAAATTGCTCAGAAATCTGTAACCATAAATATCAAATTCATAAACAAGTATTATTTAGTTTTCAAATGTTTAAATTGTTCAAAATAGAAAATTATACGCATTTTTATGGAACTGGTGACAAACAGAACGTCTGTCGTACTTTTTTCCCCGGCAGGGGGGGGGGGAGAGGAATTGTGGGATGGGAAAGTAGTGTAGGGGAAATAAGGCAAGTTACAGTTGAGGAAGTCGGAGAAGTGCCAAGAGAAGTTAGGGGAAGTGAGGAGACAGTAAAAAGAGGAGCGGGAGGAGAAGTGATAGGAACGTCAATATCATAGGAGAGGGCAAGTAGTGGTGGGAAAGGTGGGTGAGTTAGAGGATGGGTGAGGGAAGCTATGGAGGGGAGGGCTTATTAGGTTTAGTATGAGAATGGAAGTAGGGGAGAAGTGCATGAGGGGAAGTGAGGTAAGTGAGGAGTAATTAGGTGAGGGGAAGTAAATGAGGTAACGGGGAGGGGTACGGAAAGGTGGAAGGTGGACGTGGAGTTTTAGGGGTGCAGAAAGGTGGAAGCTGGAGGTGGAGGGATGCAGAAAGGTCGAAGGTGGAGGTGA
>CAKNYM010045181.1:33693-49492 GCA_932195095.1 Andricus curvator | reverse complement strand
AAAAGAGTTAAACAACCACCGCAGGGTGTCACTGAGAGCAACTGCCACCTAAAAAAACAATGTCAATAGTCCCTCTTAGAACCGCGGCAAATCACACCAATGGCCACGTCTCACAACCGCGAGATGGGTGGTCACAGGGAAGGACGAAATCACAACGACAGGCCGGCGAAACCCTCGTGTGTCTTGAGGACACGAAGCGACCCAAGGATGACAGCTTTCTGCATCCATCTCGCAAGTGCCTTGGCATATTTTTGGCAAGCGGGTATGGCTTTAAGGTTACGAACCAGTGATAGTTTCGCACCTCCGAGAGCACCTATCACAAGGACAATTATTTGTACCGAATATTTTGGGTACAGTCGTTGTAGCTCTCTTTTAAGGTCTTGATACCTCTCCTCTTTTTCTTTCTCCTTTGCAGTGATGTTGTATTCGGGCGAAGCCGAGAATTCGATCACGAATATAGTTCGTTTCTCGAAGTCTTTGAGAACAATGTCAGCCCTATATACATATATATATATATATATATATATATATATATATATATATATATAATTAAAAGTTTCTCATAAGGACAACCGCGGGATTTCAGATGTAACCACTTCTCACGACCGTGAGATAGATGGTTACAATCTGCGATGGACTCAATACGACGATCCAGCAAAAGTCTCGTACACGGAGAGACACTAGGAAGACCGCTTTCTACACTTTTCCCGCAAGTGTCTCACTATTTTGTTGACACGCAGGGACGCTTTTGAGGCTATTAACCAGTGTAAGCTTGGCACCTGTGCTGATGCCCAAAATTCGATAACGGACATGGTTCGTTAATCGAAGTCAAGGAGAACTATGTCAGGCCTCGAGTGCGCGACCGAAACAATTGTCAAGAATATGAAGTTCCAGTATATGCCGCACTTCCCATTTTCGACAATAGGGTCATCCCCTAATTTTTTTTTATTTTTGCATATTAAAGTATATGCTCTAAAATCACTAATAATACCAGCATAGTGTAAAAAAAACTTTTTTTGAATTTATATTTGAAAAAGACAAATTTGTACACATTTAAAATTCCTATTTCTGTCGCGCCCATTCCGCCATCTTGATGTGGCGTAGCTAGCCGCCAAACGCTTGTAAATAAGCCGGGCGATTCACGTTTTTTTCATAAAAATGCAAAAAAAATCAGTGCTACCATTCGTGTTTTGTGCCCCAATGCAAGAACACGTTTGTCAAAAATTCAGGAAAATTATTCATATCTATACCCAAAGGTGAGGAACGAAAAAAATGGAACAAAATTGTTCGTCGTGACATGTGCCCTACCACATCTTTAACGTCAACAGTATATTGTTGCGAAGATCATTTCAACGTAAGCAAATATTTTTATTTAAAATAGAAAACTATCAAATATGCTTTTTTGATAACATAAGACCCGTACTTTACTGATATTCAACAGTGTTATATATATTGGATGTCGGGACGTATGTGCACTTTAACCTTAAAATCAAATTGTTTATTTGCACAACAAGTACAAGTAGAATCCCGCTCACATACGCACGGCTGTTTATACATCGCTCCTGATTGGTCCAGCTTAAATATTCAATAACTCAAAAACTAAAATGTTTATACAACCATATAAGTTCGGACACTTGAGTCTGGGACACCCTGTATAGGTAAGAGGCATATATACATTAGGGTGGGCCGAAAAAAGAAATTTTTTATTTTTTTTTCAATCAGAATAGGAAAAATCTCATTCCATATATAAATATAGATTTCTGTGATTTTTCACAGATATTAAAAACGATATCTTCTGTTAGCAGATACGATTTGAATTTTAAAAGTTCGAAAAAAGTGATTTTTTTGACATATTTCAATACTGCTTCCGCAGTTATCTTCAGAATAATTGCCCCCTGTACAAATTCGTTAATTGCAATAAGCCATACGACTTCAAAAAAAATTTGTTAAAGAAAAAAAATTCTAGTGGTAAATAAACTTACTTAAAGTCACAATTATACTTAAAAACTAAACAATTTTGTAAACTAAATTGCTTAATAGACGTAACAAAATTTTTCTCCATTTATCCTTTTTACACGTCTTTTATAACACAAAGACGCATAAGAATCTAAAAGGCATATCAAAATATTTAAAAATGTGACTTTGGTGCGTCAAAGAGTAAAAAAATATTTTTCATGATGATCGAATTATTGTGTTGTGAGTGATATCGCCATAGTTTTCGTCCGTTTAGTTAAGGCATTTTATTTCAAAATGATGTTTCTTTAATAATTTAGTTGCAAAAAACGCTACTAATACTTATTTAACACTAGAAGTACAGGGCGGGGTCAATTGACCTCTTTCGATTTTTAAAGTGGTAAATCTCCGCAGCGGTTGCTTGCAGAGAGATGGCGTTTTGTGACTTTTAATTATTTATAAATAGGAGTATTTGACAATTTTTTCGGAAATATTGGATGCGCACTTTAAAAAAATCGAGTTTGTATAGTCTGTTACCGGCAGGGGTCAATTGACCCCTATCGCGTTTTGGCTGGTATTTCATTACAAAAGATTTTCGGACTACCAGTTCTACTACCGGTGTATAACGTTCTACGTTTATAGTAAAGCGCTAGGAATAACCACATTTGCATTAAGTTTAAATGCACAGCGTATACTCGGATCGGGGAGTACAGCGGCACCAAACGATTTAGCTTGCTGTTGCAGTAGCAGCAGAAGCGACGTCGGTAGGACTACGCTGGGGTAGGCGAGCATTTTCACTTCTTTGTTGTACTTTTTCAGGACTCACTACTCTTCTCCACTTATATTAACGATGTAGTATGAATATAGCATACTTCTATCATTAACTGTTGACGGTAGAAACTGTTTAAAATCATTATTTGACACCCAACGCAGGTAGGGGTCAATTGATCCCTCGTGGTAACCAAAGGTGGCAGAAAATCCCGGTACTTCTAGTGTTAATAATTGTACTTTTATTATTGATTCTAAATTATTTGTAATAATTGTTTTTCCATAACAAAATAGAACCAAGTTGGGGATACTGTCCTAGAGTAGATCACTAAAATTTGTACTTTTTAGGAAATTGCAAAAAAGAATTTGTAGTGTGGAAAATGTCGACGTTTCATTCAACTATGTATTTCCATACGAAAATAATTAATAAATAGTGGGAAACGTGGGGAAATTAGATCGAGACAAATACTCGTGCAACTCTTACGTAATTGTATAATATACAATTACTCTAGGATAGTATTCCCTATTTGGATCTATTTTGTTATGGAAAAACATTTATTACTAATAATTTATAGTTACTAATAAAAGTATTATTATTAAAGGAGTATTAGTATCGTTTTTTGCAGCAAATTATTAAAGAAACATCATTGTACAATAAAATGCTTTTAGTAAACGGAAATTAAGTCAGGGACGTGTTTTGTGGACATATATAAATAATGTCGAGTACACTAAACGTTACCACACAAATAGAAGGGTTAAATCTAATGACCTACCAGACGAAAAAGAGCATGAACTTCTGCAAAGGAGTTAGTAATCTGGTATTATTGTAAGTTAAGAGAAAATACCAATTTGATTTACAAAAAATTATGACGATATCACTCACAACAATAACACAATGATTCGATAATCATGAACAATATTTTTTTACTCTTTGACCCACCAAAGTCACATTTCTAAATATTCTGATGTGTCTTCTTAGATTCTTATGCGTCTAAATGCGATAAAAAACGTGTAAAAAGGACAAATGGAAAAAATTGTTACGTCTTTTAAGCACTTTTGTTTACAACAAAATTTTAGTTTTTTAGCAAAATTATGATTTTACGTAAGTTTGTTTACCGTCAGATTTTTTTACTCCAACAGATGTTTTTTTAAATCATATGCCATATTGCGATAAAAGAATTTGTACAGGAGGAAATGATTCTGAAGATAACTATGAAAGCAGCATAGAAATATGTCGAAAAAATCGCTATTCTCGAACTTTCAAACTTGAAATCATTTCTGCTAACGGAAGACATCGTTTTAAAAATATGTAAAAAAATCTAGTTTTATATATAGAATAAGATTTTTTCTGTTCTGATCGAAAAACTAAACATTTTTATTTTTCGGCCCACCCTAATATACATGTATATAAATAAATGTATTTTAATATTTTGAAGATTCATATTCAACATATCATTCACCTGATAATGTACAACATACAGTAAACAAGAGAGAGAGGGAGAGGGAGAGAGGAGAGGGAGAGAGAAGGAGAGAGGAGGGGAGAGAGGGAGGGGGGGGGGGAGATTATTAGTTTAACACACTGAGATAAATCAGTGCGCGAACTGTCACTCCACTCTAGTTCCTTAATTTCACCTTAACTCCGGTTTCACAAAGCTAGTTGATTTTTGAATTTATAGATATTCCATCTATTTAATTTTCCGAATTTGTACGTCGCAAAAACTCTCTTTATTGATCATTGCCTTTCCGGTTTCGTACTTTTACCCGCGCGAGATAAAATACAGACGTGCATGTTAGACTTTAACTTTGGTTTTCCCTTCCGAAAAATTAGTTCCCATGACCGGAAGAGGTGATGAAGGGCTGCCCCGAGGTGACAGGTAGGGTTCACCTCGTAGGCCATAGTATGGACGATTTTGGTAAGCGTTTTTAGTAATGCTTGCATTTTTGCCCTGGGAACAGTGGCGGCTGAATGCGGTCCACGTGACCACTAAGTGCTGAATTTTCAAAAATGTGTGCAACTTAAGACTCCTGAAGGCACGTGAAATGTTGCTAAGCGGCTAACGTAAAATATTTAATTAATTATTTGAATTAAAATTCCAATGGTTAATTGCGATTTTTCAGGTCCCTCCAATGATATGCTTTACTCATAATGTTTTGAGTTTCGAAATCGAATTGGTACTTAATGATTCTATTAATTATTAAACTCATTCCGTAATTGGTTAGTCACTCTTGTTAGTGAACAAATTGATTACCTCAACTGTATTTTATATTGATATAAACAAGCCTACTGGTTATTATTACTTCGATACTTATTAGAATAATTGATCAAAATGTTTTAATAATGAAACGCTTTATTTATTTATTATTAGTTTGTTCATTAACAAAACAATCTACATGTTTTTACTAGGCCGAGGATTTAGATCTAGGAAGATATTTGGTCTGATGCTAATATTAATTTATAATTGAATTTTTTAAAGAGGGAGGGACCGTTATTATTTATTACCAATATCTATTGGGATTTTGACTCTCATAGCATGATTTTAAATATTGACATTTGGGTAGTTAACAGAAAGTTATTGATTTTATCAAAATGAGTCAATTTTTATTAACAATTCACATTGTTAATCAATGTTTAGTGGTCTCGCAGAACGCTGGGAGTATCCGGCGAGCATGATTAATAAGAATTGGCACGAGTTTATAGGCGGGGAAGGAGAAAAGGAGTGTTACCATTGTCCAGTTCGCGCGCTGTGTAATTAGCGTTTTCTTTGTTTAACGCTCTTTGTCTCTCTCCCTGTCTCATTCTTTTCAACGTGTTAGATCTAAGGTGGTTCGCATGGGGAGGTCGACAGCATCGGTCACTGTGTAGTACGAGGGGGGGCCCAAAAGTAACGAAAAATTCTCAATAACTCCTTCATTTTTCAATCAATTTTAATGTGCACTGTAAAAAAAGTTGGTGTAATTTTACATTGTGCCACGATGGAAATTATTCGATCTGCGTGCGACGATGTAAGTTTACACACTTTTGTAGAAAAAAAAATGCAGGACGTAAATGGCCAGGACCACATTTCAATTTTGAGCTTATGTTCGTGAGGTTATAAATTTGTAAACACTCTAGCAGGATAAATAAAGTGCATATTACTTTTCTTATATATCGTTTTGTATAAAAAAGACGTCTTTATTCGCATAGAACTCATCACTATTAGAGCAATATTAGAGTCTCTGAGACGTAATTTTATGATAAAGTCCAACGCGCCATCTCTTTCTGTCAGTTTGTTGATGGATTGTCGATTTATGTCCTCTTTGTAATTTCTCAGGATGCCAAGACGTAACAACACTACCCGTTTGTGAAATTATGCTAGATACTGCAACTTTACCAAAAAAGTGTTAATTTATAAGCTCATTTAAATTTATTCACGTACGTAAATTGACTACGTGCCACGCTTATCGAATAATTTCCATCGTCAGACATAGTAATTTTACATCGGACAGTTATTTCATACTGTTCCATGGGGTGAATTTGGACTAGATCGTGAAGTTCTGAGCGACAATGGTAAATTAACCAGGTTATACACTGTAATTTGAAAATACACTGCTCGTGAAATTACAATCTAATTGTAAATATCACAAAAGATTTTTTTACAGTGTGTGTTTGACAAAAGTTAATTAAAAAATTATAAGTAAAAATTATTTGTCAAAGAAATTTTTGCATAATTTTTAATTTCAAAAATTAATCTTTATATTACTAGGATCTCATATTATATATATATATATATATATATATATATATATATATATGTGTGTGTGTGTGTGTGTATGTATGTATGTACTTATAATAATTACTTAATTAAAATAAATTGAATATTTTGTAGTCGTACAATTTTTGTCCCCTAATTGATCAATAGAATTTTATAATTGATATGTTTAATTATTCATAATGGTTTAAAAAAATATTGACGCAATATTGGAAGCTAATCTAATTCTATTTTTATTAATTTAAAGAAGACTTTTTATGTATATTACTAGGGTTTAAAAAATAAATATTTAGTTTAACGTCTGCTTTAAGTTATTATTTATTAATTGATATCTATTGTACATTGTTAAATAAACAATATTTTTGGTATTTTTACCATGTGTCACATGCAATAGTAGGTTTACATGCCACCCAGCGCCACCTACAACTCAGCTTACGCCAAGAAGCTGCGTGAACTAACGTCAATGCATAGGGCTGCATTTGAGTAAGAACAGAGTGCACAGCGTAAAATGAGCTCAAAAAAGGGGAAAAAGGGTGATTTTTCACGAAAAAGGGGAAAACGGAAAAGATTAAACATCTTTTTTATTGAATTGACATTTTGCCTTGAAATTGGGCTTATTAGACGTAAAATGTTATTAACTTTTGTGTTATTATAAGGAAAGTAATTTCAAGTTATTATCATGAAAAATTAGGCGACACTTTTAGCAACAGCTGAAAAAATAGACGTGTAGACAATTTCCGCCGGTACTGAAACTCTACAAGTTAACAACAGAAGGAAAACCTCTGGTGCTAAGCTAAGTTTAATTGTGTTGTTTTCAAGTATTATAATTACCTTGGAAAAAACAGGCAACTGTTCGGACTCTGGAAGATCTGTAGTTTCGTAGACGTCTGCTTGGTCATATGCCTACAAAAAGTATAAATTGTTTATATTTGTTCTAGAGAAAATGAGTGCGCGTTTCACATTCGCCACAAAATTTTCTTCTTCAAGGCTATATAAGCTACATACCGAATGGGATTTACTGTAAGCATGTCATTAGTGTATGAGAAGTTTATGCAGTTTTTAATAAATTGAGGCTCCGGATCAAATAAGGGGACATACAATTTTTTGCCTTGAGCACAATGCCATCTTGTCCCTCAAAAATATTCGCTTATAATTTTAATTCTTATAAATTCAATTAATGTAAGGAACGTACTTGACTCCAATGCCGTCCGAAATTAATGACTGATAGTTTTTATTTATTTGATTTTTTGCAACACCTGCATGGAAAGTTCTTTTCTGCGCACAATCTACAGGCACTGAAAGGTCATGTTTATTGACACGTGTGAGAAAATGTCTGCACACTGCTAGTGGAGTGACATAAAGGTAAGCAAATTTTGCTGACAAAAATAATTTTTCAAAAGTAGAATAACCTCTGTAGATTACACTATACAGGGTGTCCCAGACTCAAGTGGCCGGACTTATATATGTAGGTATATAAAAATAAAATGAATAAATCGAAAATTCCTTTTCCATAAATAAGTTGAAGTTTTAGTTTTTGAGTTATTGAATATTTAAGCTGGACCAATCAGCAGCGCGGTATAAACAGTCGTGCGTACGTGAGCGTGATTTCAACGCAGTATTATTGAAGCGAGCGATCAGGTGGGGTTAGCGAGGGGAGAACAGCAGTCACTAAACTACGTTGGACTCCCGCTCACGTACGCACGACTGTTTATACCGCTATCCTGATTGGTCCAGCTTAAATACTTAATGACTCAAAAACTAAAACTTCAACTTATTTTTGGAAAAGAAATTTTCGATCAATTTTTCTAATGTTTATATATATATATATATATATATATATATATATATAATTTAAAAAAAGGGTTAAGCAACCACCGCAGGGTCCCACTGGGAGCAACTGCCATATCGCAATTATTAGTGTGGCCATAGATTAATTTACTCAAGATTTTAATTTACTCAAGATTTCATTTAAGAGTGGACTCAAAATGAGTCCAATAGTTTCCTGAAGGGCGCCAGATAATTTTCCTAATCTAAAACTACCAAAAGATATTTTAAATCATATTACTTATTCTGAATGAGTCAAAGGTTTATTCGCTCGATATATATATATATATATATATATATATATATATATATATATATATACATGGGATGGTCCCGAAGGAATAACCCCGAAGCGAAGGCGTAACAACCGTGCCGAAAGCTGAACGGCACCTGGGTAAGGTGTCTTAAACGGTGACTCTGGGATACCGGGCTACCTCTCGGAGTACTAGCCTTATCCTTGCACGCGGGGCTCTACAAGGATGGACGAACCCTTTCCCTAGCTGCTCGTGGGAACAACCATGAAAACACCAAAATGTTGTAGATGCGGTTCAAAGCGATCAAACGCGCAGAGCACCCGACAATGGGTCGGCAAACAATGCCGATCATCCTAGAGTTCGGGGTGTTGAACATAATTTAGATGGAAACACGACGACGAACCGGCGAAACGCCCACATTGTGTGGACGGATCAACTCAGGGATGACGTGCTAGACTGCTACGATGCCAACATTATCCCTGTTCGCGGAGGCTTTATGGCGCGTATGCACACTCTGTGGTGCCAGAAACACCCAGAGCTTCAGCACGTTTCGCATCAGTCTTTGCGAAATCAAGCCGACAACCTCCGGAAAAATGGATATGTACGCGGAGCGCTTCCCCAACCGCTGCTTGATCAAGTTGCAGACGCAGATGAGGAAGCGACATTAAGACCAACCGCAGAAAGCAGGCACCTTCTGAGAGATGATCGCAATTTCAGTACAAGGAGGAACATTAACATGCAAGTCCCTCCTAAGCCCCAAGATCTGGCTGAAATGGATGCCTCCCTTCGTAGAGATATCTCGCAAGAGTCCGACCTCTGGACCATCAATTGCTCAGTTTATGGCGCTGCGAGAGCTTTGGCTGATTCAAATCGAAGGCTAAAACCGACGATGGATCAAAAGACCAAAAGACGCTTGATTCAACTGAACAAGAAGATTGGATGGGCAAGACAGAATGCGTCCCGTGTTCAATGTGTGATTGACTACATAAATTCTGGTAGAACGTTCACGGAAAGGGTTCGAAAGTTCGGCCAAGAACTAAGGATCTTAAATTACACACTAAACAAGTCAAAGCTGCTGACAATCAAGCAGCATATTGCTGACAAAATACGGCTGTTATCCGACGCAAGGAGGAGAATACAGGAGAAGGAGAGATGGATCAGGGAGAATCAACAGTTTCTCGCTGACCCATCGCGCCTCTTCAGCGATCTCCCTGTTTCTATAAAAAATCCACCCAAGCCCAATGAGGTAGAGACTTTTTGGAGAGAGGTGTACAAGATCCCAAAAAACACTAGAGTTGAAAGAAGATACTGACAATATCATCCGCTTCAAGGAATTTTGCGACAACCTCATAAAATCTGAGGAGGAATGTCCACCAATCACTGCCGAAGAGGTGAAAAAAGCACTTAGAGGCACGAAGAACTTTTCCGCTGCTGGACCAGATTGTATCAAGAACATCTGGTGGAAGAAGTTTACTTCTACACAGCAACATTTGGCCCGCATATTCACCTCATATTTAAAGTCGGAGACGCCTATTCCGCAGTGGCTGGTGTTAGGACGCACTATACTCCTGCCGAAAAAAGGCAACTTGTCCAACCCAGAGAATTGCAGGTCAATAACTTGTTTGAACACACTGTATAAGATCTTTACAGCTGTCCTAAACAACAGGATTGTTCAACGAATTGAGCCTGTATGGCGAGAGATGTACGAACAACGTGGCTCGAAAAAAGGTGTAGTAGGCTGTCGAGATAACCTGCTAATTGACAGGTGTGTCTGTAAACACGCTGCAGCCCATCAGCCCGCCCTGTCAATGGCCTGGATTGACTACCGGAAAGCTTTCGATTCAACCTCTCATGGACTTATCATCTGTCTGTTCGAAAGCTTGAAGGTACACCCACACATAGTGAGATGCAAAGAGAGATTGATGCCTCTTTGGAAAACTAGATTTACTATCTCATCTAGAAATTATCGTCTGACAACGAACAACGTCGCCTTCCAGAGGGGCATCTTTCAAGGTGATACCATGAGCCCTTTGCTTTTTTGTATCACACTTCTGCCTCTATCTCTCGCACTACGAAATTCTCCTGGATACCTCTGTGGCGACACTAATCAGCGCGAGCATACGGTCACACATGTATTCTATATGGATGACCTGAAGATCTATACCTCTGGTAAAAGCAAACTTCAAACTGCTATAAATATCGTCAAGAACTACACAGGAGAGATTGGGATGGACTTTGGTTTGGACAAGTGTGCCAAAAATAATCTGAAGAAAGGAAAGATTACTAGCGTTCCCAAGGACCCTGAGCTTGTGGATATAAGTGTTATTAGACATCTTAATACTGGAGAGACCTTTACATACCTGGGCGTGCCTCAAAGCCGCATTCAGGACGTAACATCAGTGAAGGCGTCTCTCCGAAGCAGATACAAGCATCTTCTTCGACAGATTTTGTCTTCCAATCTGTCGGCGTTGAACAAGGTATCTGCGACTAACATGCTTGCCGTCCCGGTTCTACTCTACTCGTTTGGGGTGGTTCAATGAACGAAGAACGAGCTTAAGGCCATTGATGTCACCACACGTAAGATCATGCATATGCATGAAAGCTTGAATATCAATTCGTCAGTTCCGCGATTATACATTACACGCCGTCAAGGCGGACGCGGGCTTCTGAATCTCCAGTGTCGTCATAAACGAATTGTTCTAAGTACAGCTTACATCGTTGCAAATGGCAGAGATCCTCTCCTAAAGATGGTCAGGAACCACGACATGATTGGTGAAGGAGCGTTCCTTCACAAAGCCGCGGAGCAAGCGGCCGAGACCCTTGGCCTGAATTTTAACATCAGAAGTGAGGAAAGTGCATTACTCCATCTAGATGCTTCACTTCTAAAAATCATCCGGGCTTAATTCAGGTATAGAGGGTTTTATTTTCGCATGCCAGGACGGTGTCATTTCCACCTTAGCATACCGTGACCGCATTTTATGTCAAGAAGTTCCCAGTGCCGGCAGAACGTGCCATGCACACGCTAAGTACCTAGAACACATACTATCGGGGTGTTCGACCCACGCAGGAACGACGTACACCTATAAAAATAATGCGGCCCTAAGAGTGCTTTATTACCATCTTTGTCGCTCTTACGGTGTTGGTCGCGACCCTGCCATGCCGAACGCTCCAAGAGAGATAGAGGCAATTGTCCAAAACGAGAAGTGCCAAATTTTCTGGAACTACGATTTTCGGACAGCAGTCTCCGTTGCACACTCGAGACCTGACATCGTTCTCCAAGACTTCGAGAAACGAACTATATTTGTAATCGAATTCTCGGCTCCTTCTGAATACAACATCACTGCCAAGGAGAAAGGAGGAGAGGTATCAAGACCTTAAAAGAGAGCTACAACGACTATACCCAAAATATTCGGTACAAGTAATTGTCCCTGTAATAGGTGCTCTCGGAGGTGCGAAACTATCACTGGTTCGTAACCTTAAAGCCATACCCACGTGCCAAAAATATGCCAAAGCACTTGCGAGATGGATGCAGAAAGCTGTCATCCTTGGGTCGCTTCGTGTCCTGAAGACACACGAGGGTTTCGCCGGCCTGAAGTTTGCCTAATTGACTAAATTAGCGCGAGTTGAAGTGAAAAAAGATTGAAATTTTTTGTTTTCGACAAATCTAGTTTTTATCAATTACTTCAAAAACTATAAAACCTACAAATATTTGCTAAAGGAAAAAATGATGCGCCTTGAAATTCTCTATAAGTATCACCCCTTTTGATCCGCAGAGGTTCAATTATAATTCGATAAAAAAATTCCCGTTCCACGTCCAAAATTCCCTGGTCCAAGTGAAATTATATTTCTTTACGGAAACTCCCTGTCCTAAAATAAAAAACGATAAATCCATTTTTTTTAAATGGAGAAAATGATTGTTTCCCTATGTTTGAAATATCACCAATTCGATTACCAAACTTAAGTCAGCGAAAAAATCTCACAGAGCAAAAAATTTCAAAATGTTTTTCTTATAATGGAAAATAATAAACATTCAATAATAAATTTTGATTTAATTAGAGTGAACTGAGATAATCTGAAAAATGTGCGACAGCAGATAAAGTAAAAATCACTTTTCTAAATTGACCAAAATTATTAAAATAATGAAAACTTGAATTTTTCTGCGATCAGAAGTAAATTTCCCCGTTTTTAAATTAAATTCCCAGTCATTTCCCGGTCAATAAAAGTCCCGGTCAAGTCGCCACCCTGATAATATAAAATTAATAAAGTAATATAATTATTAATATATATATATATTTGTATTACGTTTATATTATATATTGATATTATTACACGAACCATATGGAAATGGCGCATTACGCACAATCCCAAGGTTTGCAGATTTTGATATTTTCAAAAAGAAATTTACATTACTTCTTCAAGATATTCCAATCATAATTTTCTCTCTACTAATAGCAAAATTTGTATTTTTCTTTTGAATAAAAAAATACAAATTGTTTAGAAGTATCAGTCTTTCCTATCTGAGGGCGTTTTATATTCTCAGAGTGCGAGTGATGTTATTGTTCTATAAAGCGAGAATAGGGTGTTCAATACTTACGTTATTTATATGATTCTACGTAATGTGTCATTTACATATTTTTCTTGTAAGTTACAACACAAGAAATATGTACAAATCTATAATTCTCTATGATATAATGATGAGTTATACAATTATTATAGTTTACGTTCAGACAAGATTTGTAAATAAGTCAATAAATAATTTTAAGGAAAATTTCAAAATTATTATCAACGAGTTTAAAGCGACATCCTTTTGTAACTCATGCACTGTTCCTCTTCCGAGACCACATTTATTGTTCTAAGAAGAAATTAATTATTTATTTAAATTACAGTGATATTACTGGTTTCGCCAATCATACGGACTTGTCAATAAACAAAATAAAACAGAAAGTCACAAATTACATTTTTTATTCAAATTTAAAATGCCCGCCAAGACAGGTGGCAGCAGCATGCAGATACTGTTACAAGAGACTAAATCTCGCTCGTTTCTGCACAAAGAGTGCAGCACCTACTAGAGGGTGTGATGAATCCGGTTTAGTACCTGTATTCATCGCAGTGCACCAGCGCACAGTGGGGTGAAATTGGAAAACGAGGTTCAAAATGACATTTAGAACGTAATTATGCACCGATTTTAGATTTTTTTTTTTAATTCAGAACTAAATTTTTCAGAAAATGGTGAGAGTAGATTTTTTATTTTTTTGCTTATTTAATTTTTATGTTAATGCAAACAGCGAAAAAAATGTCGATTTTTTCAATTTTATTTTTTATCTTCTAGACAAAATTTTTCTTATACTTCTTGTCCCTTGGATTCATTGCACAGGGGTATAAGAAAGATAAAAAAATGGTTAACTTGCAAAGTTAATTGTTATAAACAAATCTTATTAACAAATAATCGACATTAGGGGATACTCGTCTTCAAAGTATATTTCTGCAGTGAAATCGCTTGCCTTCGTCGTTAAGATGATACGTGGCCATGGAAATTTAATATCGAATGTTATTTGTTTATTTTATAAACAAATTATATAAACAAATGCACATTTTGGGCGATTTCAAGCGAAAATAAACCGTTTTTTCTTCTGACCTTGCTAAATATTGCCAATAATGTTTTCTGAAAATTTTATCGCCACTCACAAAATTTGTTTACTTCATAAACAAATTATATAAACAAATGTACATTTTCAGCGTTTTTGAGCGAAAAGAAATCACCCTTAATCTGACCTTGCTGAAATTATATTGCGAATGATTTTTCTTTGAAATATTTTTGCCACTCATCAATATTTATTTTATAAACAAATTATATAAACAAATGCACACTTTGGCTGTTTTTAAGCGAAAAGGAATCTTTTTTTCGACCCTGCTGAAATTATATTGCCAATAATGTTTTTCTACAAAAATTTTGCCACTCATCAATATTTGTTTATTTAATAAACAAATTATATAAACAAATGCACATTTTGAGCGTTTTTAAGCGAAAAGAAATCGTCCTTTCTTCTGACCTTGCTGAAATTATATTGCCAAATGATGTTTTCCGAAAGAAAATTTGCCACCCATCAATATTTGTTCATTTTATAAACAAATTGTATGAACAAATGCGCATTTCAGGAGTTTTCAAGCGAAAAGGATTCGTTTTTTTCCTCTGACCTTGCTGAAATTATATTTTCAATGATGGTTTCTGGAAAAAAATTGATATGCATTAATATTTACTTATGTTATAAACAAATTATATAAAAAATGAACATTTTAGGTGTTTACACAATTTTTTTTTAACACAAACAAGTAGTGAGGCATGACAATATTTCATCTAGGCAATTCATTGTCAATACAGTTTAAAGAATAATAAAAGAAAACCGATTTCTTTCTGCCTATAAATATCTGCAATGTACATTTCTTTATATAATTTATTTTTAAATTAAACGATTATTGGTGTTTGGCAACATTTTCCGATAGAACATCATTGGCCATATAACTGCATCAAGATCAGAAAAAACGATATTTTTTCGCTTAAAAACTCCTTATACGTGAATTTATTTATATGATTTGTTTATAAAATAAGAAAATATTAACGCATGACGAAATTTTTTCAGAAAACATCACTGGCAATATAATTTCAGCAAGGACAGAAGAAAAAACGAATTTTTTTTGCTTAAAAACGCCCAAAATGTGCATTTGTTTATATACTTTGTTTATAAAGTGAAAAAATATTGTGAGTGGTAATAAAATTTTCAGAAAACATTATTGGCAATATACACTACCCTGCAAAAGTTTGGACTCACTTAGAAAAATCGTTTTTTTTTGTATTTATCGCTTTAATTATCGTTCTCAGACCGTTTTACACAACGTATTTGTTTAGAATAACATTTTATTAATAAGTAATAAACATTTACTTGTGATATTCTTGAGTTTTTTTCTGGAAAAAATTGAGAAAATCAATCCAGCCGTTTTTCATCAATATGTTGGCCTTTCGATTTGATGATTGCCCTACAAATTCTGGGCATTCTTTCCACCAATTTCTGAAGTCTTTCTGGTCGCAATCGTTGCCAAGCCTGCTGAAGACATTGCCACAAGTGAGATTCGCTGGTTGGATGCAGTTTCCGCACTTCTCTGTCCAGCTCATCCCACAACAGTTCGATGGGATTTGCATCCGGCGATTGTGGTGGCCATTCCATGAATTTAAGAGTGCATGCAGCTTCTTTCGAT